>CM074504.1:27452437-27472789 GCA_037389245.1 Oryzias sinensis
ACCGGGGTCCCCCTCACAGCCAAAAGCTGTAAAATTAGACCCCTGCCACCCCAGCAAGGGCAACAACTGCAGCAACAACCGCTGACCAAGCCGGCAATCCCTGGAGGAAAAGATCCCCTCAAGAAACACTGGGGCTAAAATCATAAGATGCTAAAATTAAAAACATAAAAAAGAAAAAGAAAACATAAAATTGAAAATAAGATGCTTAAAATTAAAATAAATACATGAAATAGCCTATACTAAAACTAATAGAATAAATTAGCAGTTAAAATCAACTAAAAGCTAAATTAAAAAGGTGGGTCTTGAGCCTCTTCTTAAAAACCTCTACAGTCTCTGCGGCCCTGAGGCTCTCCGGAAGGCCGTTCCACAGGCGAGGACCATAATGGCAGAACGAAGCCTCACCATAAGTTTTGGTCCTCACCTTGGGAACAACTAAGAGGCCAGCACTGGAAGACCTCAAGGTCCGCGAGGGCTCATATTTTAAAAGAATATCATTTAAATAAGAAGGCCCAAGACCATAAAAACATTTATAAACCATTAAAAGAATTTTAAAATCAATCCTGAAACGCACAGGGAGCCAATGCAGCGATTTTAAAACCGGTGTAATGTGTTCCCGCCCTCTGGTCCTCGTCAGAACTCGTGCCGCTGAGTTCTGTAGAAGTTGTAAGTTTGAAAGAGACTTTTTGGGTAAACCAGAGAGCAGGGCATTACAATAATCTAAACGACTGAAAATAAAAGCATGCATTAGTACCTCTGTGCTGGCAAGAGAGAGGAACGGGCGGACTCTGGCAATGTTTTTAAGATGGTAAAACCCTGTCTTAACGACATTTTTAATGTGTGGGATAAAATTTAGCTCAGAGTCAAAAAGTACGCCCAGGTTTCTCACACATGGAGAAGGTTTAAAATCATGAAGATGTGGTAAAATCATCTCTCTCTTGTCTTCAGAACCGATGATTAAAACTTCAGTTTTGTCCTGGTTGAGCTGTAAGAAATTTTCTGCCATCCACAACTTTATATCTAAAATGCAGTTTAAAAGAGTGTTAACCGGTTCAAGGTCATCAGGAGACACGGCGATGTAAAGCTGTGTATCATCAGCATAGCTGTGAAAGTCAACGCCATGTTTCCTGATGACCTCCCCAAGAGGCAACATATACAAATTAAAAAGTATTGGCCCTAAAATCGACCCTTGGGGAACCCCACAACTTATATCATGGATTCTTGAAGAGCACGTATCCATACTTACATAAAAGTGTCGATCTGTCAGGTAAGAGTAAAACCACTTAAGAACATTTCCAGAGAGGCCCACTAGACTACTAAGTCTGTCTAATAAAATCTGGTGATCTACTGTATCAAAAGCGGCACTGAGATCCAGCAGCACCAGAACAGAAAGTTTCTGTGAGTCATAGTTTAATCTTAGATCATTAATGATCTTTAAAAGAGCCGTCTCTGTACTATGGCCTTTCCTAAAACCAGACTGATATTTTTCTAAAATTTTTTGGGCATTTAAAAACTCATGCAGTTGAGTAGCGACACTTTTTTCTATTATTTTACTTAAAAATGGTAAGTTGGATACGGGTCTATAGTTATCCAGATTTTTTGGATCTAATTGACTCTTCTTCAGAAGGGGCCTCACCACCGCCGTCTTACAGGCAGAGGGGAAGACCCCCGTCTGAAGAGAGCAATTTACTATTTTTAAAAGCTCTGACTCAAAGAATCCATAAAATGTTTTAAAAAGTGAAGTGGGAATGGGATCTAAAAGGCAGGTTGTAGTGTTTACTTGGGATACAACTCGACCAAGCATCTCTGCATCAACCAGGACAAAACTCCCCAGTGTTTCTTCTGGTAAAAACAATGCTGGTGGTCTGTTAAGATCAGTGTACTGCATGGATGAAATGTTTGATCTTATAGCATTGATTTTACCCATGAAGTGGTCTGCGAAGTCCTCACATGCAGCATTAGATGATGGCATGGAGGACTTGTTGAAGTCTTTGTTTATTAAAATGTCAATTGTTTTAAAAAGAAATTTGGGGTTGTTTTTATTTTCTGAAATGATTTTTGAAAAATAGGAGGTTCTGGCCCGTTTAACTGAGTTATTGTAGATTTTGAGTTGTTGTTTTAAAATGTCTTTATGAATGATTAAATTCGTCTTCCGGTATTTCCTCTCTGCTCTCCTGCAGTTCTGCTTCAGACCCTTAATGTCGTCAGTCTTCCATGGCATTTTAGGAGTGGCTTTTAATGTTTTTGTTTTGAGTGGAGCCACTGCATCTATGGAAGACTGAAGTCTGTTATTAAAATGATCAACAATAAAATCACAGGGTGCAGGTAAAATCTGAGCAGGAGTTTGCTTAAAAACATCAATAAAACTTGCAGCCACTTCAGGAGTTAAATACCGCTTCCTCACAGTTCTCACTGAGGCTTCCTGCTGGATTTCACTGGTGACAGTAAAAAACACACAATAATGGTCTGATATGGCCATGTCAACAACAGAGGACACCCCAGTGGACAGACCATAGGTAATGACCAGGTCCAGGGTGTGTCCTCTGTTGTGAGTCGGCTGTGTGACATGCTGCTGAAAATCCATGCTGTTTAGAATGTTTAAAAACTCACAGGCATAGATATCATCATAATTGTCAACATGCAAATTAAAATCACCAGTAATTAAAATCCTATTGTACCTAATATGAAGAGATGATAAAAGTTCCGAAAATTCTTCGATAAAACAGGAAGGAGGGGTTGGTGGTCTGTATACTGTGACAGTTAAAAAAGGAGGGTCTCCGAAGACAAAAGCATGATGCTCGAATGAACAATATTTACCAAGTAAAATATTTTCAGATAAAATTCTTTTGTGAGCAATCGATGCTGTACCTCCACCTTTCTTTCCTTCCCTGATTGAAAATAAAAAGTTAAAATTAGGTGGAGAAGCCTCAGTGAGAATAGCTGGTGCATCAGAGCCAAGCCAGGTTTCAGTTAAAAACAAACAGGTTAAATCATGGTCTAAAATTAGATCATTAATGATAAAAGACTTATTTAAAAGTGATCTGACATTTAAAAGAGCCATCTTCATGGTTGTGGGTACAATCTGATGTGTGCATGTCATGGGTTTTGTGACTGATGTGTGAATTGGTCGAAGACAACAAACACGCGAGGCACGTGGATATGAATGCAAATGATTTGAGAGTCTATTGGTGATGCGGACTGGTATGTGATGCTGTATGGCAGAGAATGATGAGTCGGGGGTGTGGGTGTCCTGGTTCAACCGTCAGCTGGGAATGGTTTTGAAAGAACGGAGGGTGAAATCAATGTTCATGCTGAGAAGACGGGAACCACTATTGTTGGGGTGTAAACCATCTGATTTAAAGAGGTATGGTCTATTGTAAAAGGTTGTGAAATTATCAACGTATGGAATGCTTATGGAATGACAATATGTTTTTAACCAAATGTGAAGCTGACGGACGCGTGAGAACATGATGTCTCCATAACGGGGTGCAGGCAGTGGTCCAGATATGATACAGTGTATGTTTAACTGTTGGATGGTATGAATGAGGTGGATGAAGTCCATTTTCAGAGTCTCTGATTGCTGCAGTTTCAGGTTGTTGGTGCCTGCATGTATGATGAAAGTCTCCGCAGAGGGGTGTTGAACAGAAAGTTGGTGGGCAGAGTTTTTAATGTCATTGACGACAGCTCCAGAGAGTGAGTGTGTGTGGCACCTTCTGACCCGGACATGCCGGACAACGGAGTCTCCCACGATGAGCACGGGCTGCTGCACAGGTCCGGGTCTTCCAGCGGGTCTCCACGCGACAGCAGCGGGGTGAAGAGCAGCGGCCTCCGCTCCAGCGGGCTCAGGTGGAGAAATGGGAGCTCCATAGTGATGTTTCCGGGCAGACAGTACTCCTGCGTGAGGACCTGGTTTTTCTGTGGAGAGTGGATCCCCTGAAGCTGGTGAGATGCAGGCTGCGGCGCGCGAGCCCCGGGGAAGCTCGCCTGAGCGTCGGGCCACCGCGTCTTTCAGCAGACGGCGGCGTTTCCTTCTCGTGGCGGGGGCCAGCGGAACAGCAGAGGATCCGGGCGGCTGGGCCAGTGCCGCGGCTCCGGGAAGAAGGGCGAGCCGGCCAGGCTCCAGCAAAGCGGGCACCGAAGTAGCAGACGCCGTTGGATCCTTAGAGGTGGTAGCGGGAGTCGTCGCCTGGCTGGGACCAGCAGCAGAGCCGGATGCCACGGTAGGCGTTCTGCCCGATGTCGGTCCCGGTGAGCCCGCTCGGGTCGCTGACGCCGCGGTGAGGTCTTCAGCCAGCGGGGCAAAGCGGTTGGTCAGCGCTAGGTTACCCGAACTGGCTGTGTCGGGTTCGGGTCCACAGATCCTCCGGCCGCGACGTGTCACCTCAGCCCACGACTGTTTGGGCGTGGAGCAGAGGGCTGGAGCCCTGGGCCCGGCATCAGCCTGTTCCTCGTGGAGGTCCTGTCGACTCCTGTTCTCCAGCAGTGCAGAGCTGGTGTTGGTGGTGCCCGGTGCCCCGTCCATCCGTTCCCACCCGTTGTTTTTACGGCCACATATTTGAATTATGTTGCTGTCCGTAGTGGTGGAATGGGCTTCAGCGGGGGTTTCTCCAAACCACGGAAGGGTTTGAGAAAGGGAGCGGTTGGTATTAATGGAGTGCTGTAGCTGCTGGATGTACCTAGACTGGGATGTCGATACTGAGAGAATTTTCTCTATCAGAATTGATTTCTCTCTGAGTTCCAGTCTAAGCTTTTGAACGGTTTCCCTAAGTTGGCAATGTCCTTGGTTACACTTGTCTGGAGTGCATGAAACTCCGTCTGGACGAGCGGCAGCCATCTTCTTCCTCTTTCGGCATAACATGGAAGAGAACTATTGACTCTGTTTAAACCCAGAAGATTGGCTGTTATCAGTAAAAGAAGAAATACCAACCTTGGACAATCGACAGATTATGGACCCTTTTTATTTTTTTCCCTTACAGCATTACCTTATTATGAAAAAAAAAAAAAAAAAAAAAAAATTTACAAAAAAAATATTTAATAAAAATAAAACAAATGATTAATCACTTATTGAAAATTGTTCAATTGATTGACTTTTGATGATATTACTTCACTAGCTCCTAAAATTGATAAAATGATTCAAAAATCTTTCCTAATGTAGCATAACTTTGCACATGTTTTTAACTTTTGATACTTGATGAAATTTTGCTATGATAACTCCTGAAACAGTGTTGTGTCTATTTTACTGGTATAGTATTATGTTTTAAAGCATATGAATGACTTTTAAAAGTAATTCTTAATTCTGTCTGATAAAACCTAGGAACCGGATATTGATAAATCATGTAATAAAATGGTTATAGTATAACGGGGTGGGATTATATAAGTTCGCTTCCTTCCACTCCCTTTCAAGCAATTTTTATTAATTATGTCTAATTATCCTAAGTTTGATTAATTACTGTATGAATGTATAACTGATGATTATATTGCTTTTGTGTGTATTGCTCCTATTTGATTGCTTGAAATAAACCATTTCAAATCAAATCAAATAAAAAAAAACAAAAGACATCCAAGATTTATTCAAAAAGCAAAAAAGACTCCTAACAATTTTGTCACAAAGAACATAAAGCCTTACCTTTTGCATCATCCTAACACTTTAAGCTTCATCCTACACTGATGGATTAATTTAATGAAGAATTATAACCAAAAACAAAATTATAAATAGAACAGACATTCAGTGGGGGAAAAAATGATATTTGTTTTCTTTTTATTTTTTTTAATTTTTAAATGGTTTATTTTAAGTTATCAAAGCAAGAATCATGCACAAAACAATACAATCAGCAGTTATACATTTGTACAGAGATGTATCAGACTTAGGATACATAGACATTATTTCAAAAAGTATGTGAAAGGGAGTGGAAAGAATTGAATTTATACAATCCCACCCATGTTCTACCGTGCTGTTTTTAATACATGATTTATCATTATCCGGTTCATAATATTTAATCAGACAGAATTAAGAATCCTTAACTATCAATAAACCACATGTCAAAGATGAATTACTTAGTTATTATGTAAACATAGACATAATTCTATACCAAAAAACAACATTTCACATGCAGATTTATCTAAAATATGTGCAGATAATTTTCATTATTCAAAAATAAAAAAAAGCCAATGGATTAAAATGTGCAGGAACATTCTCGCACTATGGGTTCTATGAAGAGTCTGCAAACTTAAATAATTGTGTGGGTCACCTGCATACAGGTTTTTTACCCACAGAAACCATGAATCCACCTGTAAAACAGTTGAGACTAAGACATAAGACTCTTCACTCGTCATGTTAAGTATGCAACAACCTGGAGCTCAGATCTTTGTAAAGTATTTTTGCAACATAATCAAAAGATAAATGCATACAAGAGTGGATTCATGCAGCTGTTCACAAAATGCAATGTCAATTACATTTAAATGAAAATTTAAAAGCTACTCGCTGTGTAAGACGGCAACTGCAACACTGAGCGCACTGAAAAATGAAAAAGAACCCAGAAAGTACAAAAGAATACTGATTAACAGCGTGGTTGTCTGTGAGTTGTGGAAAAATGCTGCCTGCATGCTATACCTTCTTCTGGAGGCAAGTGAATAAAAATGCTACCACCAAAAAGAGTAAAACAACCTATCAGGTCCTTAGCAGCACTGGGATCCACTGAACTTCTGTCAAATATTAAGACTCGTTTTGTTCTGATCAGTGGTCACTCATCAAAAGCTTGCTGTTTCTGACTTAAGAAAACAACATTTCCTTTGTTTTTTTCTCATTCTTGTCATGATCGTCGTAGACGAGACAGACCCAGTTGCTGAAACCCAGAAGAAACTCACGACCAATAATAGTTTGCAAGAGATTTATTTTCTCCAGGGGAATTTGCAGAGTTTCTTGGAGAGCTGAGTTGGAGTAATCTTTGGGGGGAAGATCTGACGTTCTAGGAGCACGGTGAATCGTGGATCCTGAGGAGCGTGGCGTGGACGCAGAGGACGGCGGAGCGGCTTGAGGCGAGGCGTGGACGCCGAGGATGGTGGAGTGACGTGAGGCGTGGAAGCCGAGTTACGGCGGAGTGGCTTGAGGCGAGGCGTGGGCGCCGAGGACGGTGGAATCAGCTTGGAGTGTGGAGAGAGGCTGTGAACAGAGTAGGGATGGGAATTGAAGCCCCATGAAGCTCTCATGGGGCTTCGTGTAAATGTGCCAGAAAAATGAATGAAGCATTTGGGGCTTCGAAACCACACAGAACAGTGGCATCTGGTGGCAGACAGGACGTATATCATCTACTCCACTAAGTTCCTTGCCCTTGTAACACTTCAGTGTGGAAATAAAACAAAGACAATGTTCGAAGATTTGTGAGAAGTGCTTGTGTTACATTGTGAATGCCATGTATAAAATGATAATGAGTGATTGTGAACCAGGGTCTAACATGACTGGGTGGGATACATGTTATAGATTTTTATTTAAAAACAGAATTTTCTCCACTGTGCTGGGCTTCAGCCTGTTTCGTCTTTGACTGACGATTTCGCCAGCCTTGGAGAAGATCCTCTCACAAGGCACAGATGAAGCTGGTGTGCATAAAAACTTCATTGCCAGCTTGTAGAGATGTGGGTATAAAACCTTGTGGGTAACCCAGTATGTCAGTGGGTCCTGAGTCCTTGGGATGTGAGGTTCCTTTAAGTACCTAGAAGGACATTAATAGCCTATTGTCATGCACCAGTCTAAAATGAGCAGAAGTTATGATGAGGATTCTAATCTTTACTGTACCTCTGAACCTCCACTGTTGCACTGGCAGTTGTGCTGGTCACCTGCTGTTGAACCCCCACATGCCTGTCCAGCAGGGCCCAGAGACCACCATCTTCCTGCTGACTGGAAGGACCTTCTCTAGGTGGCGACTGTGGCTGTGCCTCTGGAAGTAGCGCCTGCATTGTTGCAGCACACTCTTTAGTGAGTCGCTCTATGGCCGTGTGGGCAGAGCCTTGGCTGCAGAACCCCAGCTCTTTAAACCTTGGGTCCAACAAGGTTGCCATTGACAGAGCAGTGACCTTCTCCAGAGCTGAAAACCTCTCATGGAGATTGTTCTTCAAGTTAGTGGCCAGTTTTTCACCAAGTGGGTGTGTGATCTGACCACACCTGCTTGAGATGTAATGTTTCAGCATTTTGACCATGGGAATGACTTTGGATGCTGACACTCGTTTTTCTGTCGAAAGCTCAACTGTGGCCTCTTGAAACGGTGAAAGAACGCTCAAGCAGTGGTGTATGGCCTGGTAGTCCTCTGAGGTGAGTGGAGGAAGGTCCGTATGGAGGGTGGCCAGAGCTGCCCCCAGTGGCTCTCTCTCCTTAAACAGCCTTTCCAACATATTAAATGTGCTGTTCCATCTTGTTTCCACCTAAGATAAGACAGCAAGCACGTTTTAAAGGAGAGAAGAAAGTAACACAATAAACAACTGCAAAGACATGTAAAATCTTAGATAAAAAAAAATGTTTCACCTCTTGTATTAATTTGTGCTCTGGCCTGGCCAGCTGTCGCTGCATCTCTGACAGCTTCCCCTTCGCTGTGGTGCTGGATTTAAAAAGACCGACAATCCTACGCCCCTTACTTCGGATATCCTCTAGTTCAGGGGTTTGGGCAAGGGACTTTTTCACCACCAAATTAAGCATATGTGCAAAACACATTATGTGCCGAAGCAGTAATATATTAGCACATGCAACCATGTTGGGGGCACAGTCTGTAACCAGGCCTGTCACCTGGAAGAAAGATTACATGTTCACAAATCATGTATATTAGGTAGTGGGAGGCCATATTGATGAATGATCTTGTACTTTATTGATCTGGCTCGCACCTTCCCTTTAATTCCCCATTCTTCCATGAGAAGATTTTTGGCCTCAGCCAAGTGAGCTGCAGTGTGGGTTTGGGGAAACTTCAGAACCCCCAAGACCACAGAGGCCAGCTCCACCTAGAATGAACAAAAATCAAACTGAGATACATAAACCAAAGCATTGCACAAAGCAGGGGATACCCACCTCCTCGGTGATAAAATGGCATGTTTCAGCCAAGTAAGCGTCCATGTTAATGGATGTCCACATATCTGCTGTAAGGCTGACAGCAGAGGCCCTGCTAACCACATCTAAAGCCTTCTCCTTTTTGGCTTTGTACATCTCCTCCACCATTGTCCTCAAGGCCTTCCTATTAGGAATAATGTAGGATGGGTCCAAAAGGTTGACAAAAGCCTAATAGTGACAAATAAAATACAGCTTATTATGTACACTAAAACATAAATAATGTAAATGCTATATAATATTAGCCACCTTACCTTGAAGCCTTTGTCTTCAACAATTGAAAATGGTTGTGCATCCATTACAATCATATCCACCAATGCAGAATCAAGTTCTTGCTTTCTTGACACTGCAAAATATACATATGGAGAAAAAAAAAATTAATTGTAGAAGCTGAGCCTCGAACCCGGAACCTCAGCATTCACATGTCACTGATTTTCCCACTGAGCTATCCGTTTTGGTTCTTATTTAGAGTGCCATTAGTTGGATATATTCTTATTACCAATATGAGGTGGATTGAAGGCTGATTTGCCGACTGCGGAGTTTCAACATGATGAACGGAGCGGAGATGTCGCATCATGGAGGATGTACTATCATTGAATGCAAATTCATGTTTGCAAATCAAACATTGCACCTAAAAAAGAAATGGAAAGAATAAAAATGATTCCTTTCAACTGACAGACATACCTATAAAACTGACATAATCAGCAATGGCTACTAATAAAATAACGTTAATAGTGTATTACCTTATTTGGAGAAATCAGGTTGAAATGATCCCAAGCCACAGAACGTTTTTTACCGGGTGCCATGACGGTGATTCTTACGATACACGGGAAACAACAGAACTGGTCGGGAAACGTTGTTTGGGATTCATCTGTATTTATAGACAACAGCGCGCCCTTCTGATCAAACACACCTGAGATCTGAAACCTGGTTCAGGTGAGTGATGCATTTGGCGCGTCATACGTCATCAATCACGTGATCTGCGCTGGTTGACACACGCTTCGAAACATTGTGCCGAAACACTCTGTTTCATGAAGGTGAACCGCGCGCCGAAGCCCCGTGTCAAACGGGCCATCCCTAGAACAGAGGAACCAGCATGACCAGTGGTGGAAGAACCTGATGGTGAGCACAAGGCGAGGTAAGTAAAGTAACTTAACTTGATTAGCAGATGCTAAAAGGCCAGACATAAGCACCGGAGTGAGTATAACAAACTGGCGCTGGATACTGGAGAGGAGAACCCTTAAGAAGGCAGGCAGGAGATGAGGAGATGCAGGACAGCTGGTTCCAATCAGCAGAGAAGGAGCAGGAGCGCTGGGAGCGGGAGGTGGCTGACACAGGCACCGTGACAATTCTTGTGAGTTCTGTGTAACAATTCCAGCAAAATAAAAGATGATAAGGTTATTTTCCTTTTTTTAATATCTTGTTGATGCACATTTGAAAAAAGATAATCACAACTAAATTTATCCATGGAACCACTAACCTTGTTTTTGTCATGATTTGAAATTGTTGTCCTTGTTCTGTCTTGTTTCTGTTTCCTGTTTTATTTTGAAAGTCTCCTGTCTTGTCTGTTTTCTTGAGTTTTACTTCCTTTGGTCCCCATCAGCCCTGATCATGTCCACCTGTGTCTTGTCTGCCCTGTCTGTATTTAAGTCTTGTCTCTGCCTTCCTCCTGTGTGGGTCCATTAGTTATTCCTGTTCTGGTGGTCATGTCTTGTCATGCCATGTCCCATGTTTCTCGCCACGCCACGCCACGCCACAGTGAGTTTTATGTTTCTGTTCTGACATCCTGCTCTGCAGCGCTTTTCGTTTGTGTTTGTGATTAAACCCCTTGCCCCGGAACTTTGTGCCTCCTGCCTCTGCATCTGGGTCCAACCGGCTCTCGAGCCACCCTTCACCGTGACAGTTTTGGTTAAAAGTCTAGATATTAAATTTTATGTGCAACACCTCCTTAACTACATCATCTCAGAAACCACATCATTTCCTGACAGGACAAATATAACTGGACCAAGATAAAATCCTCCTCAGTTTTCTCTAGATTAATGACTCATTCACTGTTTTTAAAGCAGCAGTGACAGAGTTTGTGGAAGTTAAGAGCATTGACATCAGTGGTTTCTCACAATTACAAATTAACACCTTCTTTAAATAATTGCCTAAGTCATTTTTATTTTTTAGATTTTTCAAGAAATGCAAAAAACGAAACAGTTTTTTGAATATACGATAGTTACTAACAATTATAATTAAAATAGCTATGACAACAGATGCCTGTTGACATACTAAAAACAAAGTTCCTAAAACATGGAAGATGGGAGAATTTAATGACTTAGGCACATTTTTGAACATATCTTTGTGATTTTGGTATGTTATATTCTATTAGGAATAAAACATTACTAACACACTAACTAAACATATTGTTCTGGAGGAATGTGCATGTCTTCACTTATCTTTCCAGCTCTTCTTTGTAGGGTTTATGTCTAATGCCTATCAGTGTGGGAAATTGTAAAAGGAGTGATGGACTTCTGGACTGGAGGTTCTGGAACTTTCTTCTTGAGAGGAACAGTCTGAATGGACCTTGAACCACTGCTTATCTGAAGAGCCTGCAATAATGCACAGTTGGATATTAAGCTTTTTTGCCTGGTCTGATGCTGAAGAAGAAAGATCTATGAAGTTTCAGGAACCCATTGTGCTTAAGCATTTTCACGTGTTAAAGGGTGTGTTGCCTTATACTTGCAATCTGAAGTATTATGACACAGTCTCTTGGGGTGAAAATATCTGTTAACTATTATTTTTTCAATAGTAGAATAAATGCTGTTACACTTCATTAGTAAGACCTGCAACAAGGTATTTCTGAGTTATTAGTTCAACATATTTCCTTGAGTTTGCATTGGGATTCTGATAACAGCAATCAACACTTCACACTATGATCTCCTTAAGTTCTGGATAGCCATGGATCAGACATTCAAAATGACAATACTAAAGATGAGCAAACACCTCACTACACATGTCACCTACTGATTTGTCAAATGCAGCAGTAGCTTTCTTTGAACCCAAGTTGAAAAGGGTAAAGGTTTAGACCTGCAGTTTAGTTTTGCATGGCACTGCTGGCTTGGGATTTTGGACAGAGCAGCACAGCTTACAAGTCCATTGTCCAAAGAGAGTTCACTTCAGTGGCAGAATCCTTGTCCTGAGACTTCCCTTGCCTCGCTTCATCTTCTTGGAGATGCATGAGTCAAATACATCCCTACTAATATCCCTGTGTTTGAATGAAATGCAAAAGTCCTTTTCCAAAAGTTTTTTTCAGGATGACCAAGAGAAGCTCACTTTGCACACTTGTTGGTAGAAAAAAACTGAATTGCAGCAGGATTCCTCTGCAACTTTGTTTTATTTTAATTATTGTGACCAAAGTGGTGACGTACGACTGGCCGTGTGACTCTTCAAAAATGTGTGGTTACCCTGAGATACATTATTTTGCGGTCTATTTCATAAAGCTACATTTAGTATTCCCAGTTTTGCAAGTTGCCTTTAGATAATGTAGAACAGCATACCATTCCCCCAGCCAAATCATAAAAAATAAAATTACCTAAATCACATTGACTAGTAACTTAGGCAAAATAAAACTGCCTAAGTCACACTGTTGACATGGGCAAAATATACTTATGAGTAGAATGACAGTTTCTGAGGATGTGGGCAATTTTACCAGAGGTGGCCAGCATCATGAGGAGAAGATTTAAGCAAATAAATAAATATTTTTTTGTCAAAAAAATGACTTAGGCAATTATTTTAAGAAGGTGACAAATTGTGACAATTATAATAGCTGTCTGAATCCACATCAGTATGCATTCAATTCTCACATTTGTAAATGTGAGAAGTGATTGCATACTGGAGTGGATTCAGATAGCTGTTTATAAAGTTCACTGATCCAACAGTAGACTGTACGTCTTTGTAAACAAATCTTGCATTATTTTGTGCATCATCTCATGAAAATGTACGAGCCACAAGTGTCTGTATTGGCTAAAAATAATAATATTCAAAGACTAAAATGTATAATTCATGGAATATATCAACCCAGATTATGATACAGCTTTAAAATATGAATATGTTTAGGCTTTAAAATAATTGTGTCATTCTTAAAACATTATTTTAAACATTATTTAAAACATTAGATATTTTTTAAAATAATGCCTGATAGCAGTAGTTCATGAGTACAGTGATCCCTCGCTATAACGCGGTTTACTTTTCACGGTTTCGCTACTTCACGGATTTGCATCGTGCATTGTGTTCTGCATTCTGATTGGCTAAAAAGTCACTCCGCTTCCTCTCTACCTGTGCGTCAATAACGTTGCAGTTTAATATGTGCACGTACGTAAAACAGCTTGCCAAATTTACCACAAGTACGTGCAAATTCTCTTGCAATTTCGAGTCTCTCTAAAACCCATAGAAAAAGAGCGACATCAACTGCCTATCACTATGTTCTTTTCCTGAACAAACACAGCTGCACCGCGGGCTTCCAAAGAAGAAAACACGGCATGGCAGAGTCAGGATGCAGTCAAGACCCGTTCAACAGCAGTGAAATACAACTGAGTCACTATTTGTGCCACTGTACTTAAATTTTCTCCCGTTTAATTAAATTACTCTTGGGTCGCGGTGGGCGGGGCTATTCTCCGCGATTCTAAGCCTTCTGTTCACATTGATTAAAATTATTATTTGACAGTACAGAACAGAAGTTATTAGTTGAAAAACCATATTTTTTTTTGTGAAACAAATGCTTGAGCCTGTAAAATGGTTTGTTTCTTTTCAATGTATTATAGAGTATTTAATTGTATAATAATTGTTAAAAAAAATAGAGGTTTCTACTTCACGGATTTTGCCTATCACGGGTTCTTTCTGGAACGTAACCCCCGCGAAAAACAAGGGTTTACTGTACTTACAACACTTAGCAAAATCACTGAAATCTGACTGCTGTAAATGCTGAGAAACAACGGGTATGTTAGAGCAGGGGTGACTGTTTTGACTCTGAGAGTCAAAGAACCACACCACATACTGACCTGCCAAGATGTACACACACAAACATGCAATTAAGGTCGTGTTATTTTCCATAACACACTCTTCTCCCTACAATACAATAGCAAGTATTGTATGGTGATAAAGAACCCGAGGAAAGCCATTGTGGTGGATGTGGCAGTGCCAAGCAATGGGAACATGAGGAAGAAGGAACATGAGAAACTGGAAAAACACCAGGGACTCATAGAAGAACCGGAGAAAGCCTGGAAGGTAAAGGTAACAGTGGTGCCTGTGGTAATTGGAGCACACAGGGCAGTAACCCCAAAGCTGGAGGAGTGGCTACAGCAGATCCCTGAAAAGACCAAAGACATCTTAGTCCAGAAAAGCGCAGAGCTAGGAACAGCTAAGATACTGCACATGACCCTCAAGTGCCAGGCCTCTGGTAGATGACCCAAACTTGTGTATGATACCACCCACATAAGGTAAAGAGAAGCCCAACACTTTAGCATCTTTCAGGGGATAGAGGCTTAATTGTTGGTGCAGTAATAGATTACACTGCAGCATTGCATTTGTCCGAAAGGGCCATTCTCAGTCCCTGTGCATGGGGGGAGCTGCGCTAGGCGCGCTGCGATCGGGGACGTCGTAGTGGATGTGATGCTGACAGGCAGGGTGCTTAACGGGTATATTAGCTTCAGTCCCGGAGTTCAGACATTAGAGCTATCGACTGTGCTTAAGCAAAAAGTAGCAAACCCCACAGGGTCCTTCACACCAGGAACTCCTGATCCTGCATCCATGTTTGGCAAAGTATTCTGTCACAAGAACAGGCAGACGGCTGGTTCCAAATGCAGCAGGTTTATTAGCTCAGCTTGAAGTCCTCGATAATAAAGGCAGAGTGGCACAAACAATACTTCGCACCGAGTGTAGCTCAGTACAGTGCTAAAGTATCAGAAACTGCACACTGCGATGGAGATGAAGTGCATTGAGTACTAGTCCCACTGAGGACCAGAGGGGAAGACTGAGCTCAGACTTTTGACTGCCTACAGATTCTTTCAGAGCAGGTGGTAAATGGTAAATGGCGTATACTTGTATAGCGCTTTTCTACCTTCTTCAAGGCCCAAAGCGCTTTACAGTCACAGTCCCATTCACCCAGTCACACACACATCCACACACTGGCGGCGGCTACGCTGCCGAACACTGGTACCAACCTCCCACCAGAGACAAGGTGGACTTCAGTGTCTTGCCCAAGGATACTTGGCGGTTCTTTCTCATCTTATGAAAAGGTGCTCTTTTTCCTGGGCTAGTTTAAACCATGGACAGACATTTTTTCCCTGTAAAGAAGCAGTTCTGCTTTTTTGAAGAATATCCACTCAGCTTCTTGTGACAAAACATTTTTTTTCTTGGAAACTATGACATATACCTTGTTTTTGATGATGAGGATACATTTTTTTTTAATTTGTCCTGTCTAGCAGCTGGTAGAGTAATGAACATTCAATTCATGAGCAACAGCTATAGTGGACATTCCTGCTGTCAGCATGCCAATTGCACAATCTCTCAAACCCAAGATTTTTTAACAATAATTGAGTGAAATTATTGTGATTTTTTTGTAGAAAATGTTTCCATCTTTTAGCTCATTTCATTAAAGATGGTAGCAAAAGCTCAAGTGTTGCACATATTTATATTTCAGTCAGACAACTCAGTAAATACAGTAAAAAAAAGATTTTTTTTCCAAATTACTTTTAGTTTGGCATATAGCTCTGTTCAGATACAATAAAACCAAGATCTCCATAGACAACTTTGGGTATTAAACTACCCCCCAAAACCAAACAGAGATTAGCATGAGTTTGATGAGAATGTGACAATGTTAAGATTAATGTGCATTTAAGTCTGATGAAATATGTTTTGAAGCTGCTTTATTTTGGAACCATTCCATATTTGACAAACACATTTGACAAACTTACTCAGTAGAACTGCTACGTGTGACCCGGCACCATTGATCGTTGGGCCACTTCCGTTTGAGTACAGAACCACGTAGGGAACACATAATCTAGTGGAGCAGTGGTAACCTTTTGTCATTCGCACCTTTAGAAGGTCATTGAGGTGCAGGCGAATTGAAAGGTGTCCAAGGAGATTCTTAAATAAGGAAGTTTCGACATCTCAAGCAGAACTGGACTGCAGCTCAGCTGGATTTGATGCTTTGTACTTGATATCGGCAGTTCTCAGATAGGTGAACAACAAAAGCGCTGGCAAAGGGATGACTGGATACTTGCAAAAGTAAAACCATAGGAGATCCATGAGGGATCATAATTTTTAAAAAGTATTTTAGCTGGGCTGAACCTCATGTATCTAGAGGCGGACAACAACAAGTCTCTAATGGGAGATGCTTTTAGTCAAGTATGATCTGCTTGAAAGCAGGGCAGACTGTGAGGATTGGCTTGCAGACACAAAATTAACTCTAGGAATTTGAAGCTAGAGAGCGTCAGTGATATTATTTCTATGGCCAGGGAGAAAAGTTGCTCATAGTTTAAAGGGGTCGCTGTAGGTGACACCCCCTCCCATGGTTGCCGTATGGTTTTAATTGCACCTTAGACATGTAGGACCCTTGGTAGGGGGGGTGCTTGAACATCACTGCCAGCTAGCAGGAGATGTCCTCTCAGTGTCCCACCCACCAATTTTAACTGCACCCCTTTAGTACACACACCCTTTAACTCTCAAAATATATAGATAGAAGATAGATAGATAGATAGATAGATAGATAGAGTACTTTATTAATCCCGAGGGAACTTGCATATCCATCCGATGCTGCTCAAATACACAAACATTCAATAGAAAATTTAAGTAGTTGAGTAATAAATAGTCATAAAATCATAAAATAGTCACACCCACTAAAAACAGAATAAAAGGAATAAAAATATAAGAGCAATAAAAACAAAATAGAAGAAGTAAAAGCAAAACCATAAAAGTGGTAAAAATTAGATTCCCGTTTAGTGACTCCTCCTCATGCCCCCTCCCCTCCCAGCAGTATTGAACAGTCTAATTGCACTAGGTGCAAAGGACTTCCTGAGTCTTTCTGTGGAGCATGGCAGAGAGCGAAGGCGGTCGCTGAATGCGCTCCTCTGGTCACTAAAGAGTCCATGTAAGGGATGACCAGTGTTCTTCATGATGCTGTCCAGTTTGGAAAGCATCCTCCGCTCTGCCACCACCTCCACTGTCTCCAGGCTCCGCCCCACCACACAGCCTGCCCTCCTGATCAGACGATTTCGTTTTTTTATTTCCTTTTTGTTTGCTCACCCCCCCCCCCAACACACCACCGCATAGGACAGGGCACTTAAAACAATAGACTGATAAAACATCAAGAGGAGATCTGAGCAGACATTAAAAGAGGCGAGTCTTTTAACAAAGTACAACCTGCTCTGCCCCTTCCTATAAATGGAGTCCGTGTTTACCGACCAGTTCAGCTTCTTGTCCAGAAGAACTCCAAGGTATTTGTAGTTATCCACTACCTCCACCTCTGCTCCACCAATGAGGATGGGCTGAACCTCAGCAGGTGTTCGTCGGAAGTCCAGCACCATCTCCTTTGTCTATGATGTGTTCAGGTGGAGGCAGTTTCGTTGGCTCCAGTGCACAAAGTCCTCCACCAGCTGTCTGTACTCCCCCTCCTCACCCTCTCTGATACATGCCACAATTGCTGTGTCATCCGAGAACTTCTGAAGATGGCATGCATCAGAGTTGTAGTGGAAGTCGGTGGTGTAGAGGGTAAAGAGGAGAGGTGATAGCACTGTGCCCTGTGGAGCCCCCGTGCTGCCAGTCAGCATGGAGGAATTGCAACTCCCCATTTTGACAAATTGCGGCCTGTTGGTCAGATAGTTCATTATCCATGACACCAGATGGAAGTTCACACCAAGGGAGAGGAGCTTCTGCTGGAGAATGAGGGGCTGGATTGTATTAAAAGCGCTGGAGAAGTCAAAAAAAGAGCATTCTCACAGCACAGCCCCCGGTGTCCAGGTAGGAGAGGGCCTGATGTAGAAGATACAGGACGGCGTCCTCAACTCCTACTTTAGGTTGATAGGCGAACTGGAGAGGGTCCTCATCCCCCCGCACCTGGGGTCTCAGGCGCTGCAAGACCAGCCGCTCCAGCGTCTTCATGACATGAGATGTAAGGGCGACCGGCCTGTAGTCGTTCAGCTCACTGGGGCGACTCTTCTTGGGCACAGGAACTATGCATGATGTTTTCCACAGTGATGGGACCCTCCCCAGCTGCAGGCTCAGATTATAAACCTGCTGTAGGGGTTCTCCCAGTTCTGCAGCACAGGCCTTAAGGAGCCGTGGACTCACTCAGTCTGGGCCCGCTGCCTTCCTGGGGTGGAGTCGTCTCAGCTCCCTGCTCACTTGATCCGCAGTGATGGAAAAGGGCTGATCATCGGGAGTTGGTGACTGAGATGGGGGCAAGGGGAGGGCAGCAGGAGGGGGAGCAGAAGCAAGATGGTTGGGGAGGTCGGTGGGGCACTGCGAAACCGGGGAGCAGGCAACATGGGGAGTAGCCTGGGGGGAGCTGAACCGGTTGAAGAAAATATACTCCAATACAAACACACATACATGCACACACACACGGCAGTCCTGCCCTTGTCTGGGTGGCGGATGTGATCCATGTCTTTTTACATGCCATCATCCATTTTAGAAGAACATGAACACTTATTCAAGCACAGGTGTTAGATCACCTTTGCACAAATACTCTGCATGATTGAATGAAATATTTCACACTAGTTGGTTTGAATGCATGTGGGAACACTATTTGTATTGTGTACATGTTGACAGGTGAACGTTTTTAGAGCCAACAGGTATGTTTGTGGCATTTGAGTGTGTGTGTGGACAGGCCCGCTCTTATAGATATGTATTGCATCTGAACCTCACCGTAATGATTATAACCATCCAGAAACTTGTTGCTTTATGCTGCTTCATGGTTTTATCCCCCCCCATTCTATAATCACCCTCTTATCCCCCCCTCTCTACTATCCCTCTCTCTTCTTCCCTTCTTTCCTTTTCCGTCCGGTCCAACTCAAAAATTTTTATAATCTGATTAAAATGAATAAAGTTTGACCTCGATTACAAAAGGGGTTTATTCAGACATACCTCTGGTTTGTCAGAACATTCATAACCTCTGTTGTTAAAGTAAAATATGTCCATCACAAGAGGTTTTCAGTTTTCATCTGTTTGCCCAGCTGTTGGACAGGACAAGTTAAAAAAAAAAAGAAGTGCAAAAAAAACAAACAGAGA
This sequence comes from Oryzias sinensis, assembly GCA_037389245.1. Classification (NCBI taxonomy): domain Eukaryota; kingdom Metazoa; phylum Chordata; class Actinopteri; order Beloniformes; family Adrianichthyidae; genus Oryzias; species Oryzias sinensis. Next base: position 27,471,786 of record CM074504.1, read on the forward strand.
AAGGGTCACGAGGAATTAGGCTGCTGAATGTAGGAATGGTGAGGCATAGACAAGTCTATAAGACGCTTCAAACATTAACTCTTGGGAGGGACCGCCCCTAGGGCCTGACCCAAAAATGGGAAACAGAGCCCTGGAAAAGGGCCCATCAAATGGCCCTCACAAATCTCCTCGGCCAATTACCGCTGACGACTTTAAAAAAAAAAAACTCCAGAAAACTACATTTATCTTTGAGCCTAGACTGTTTTTTACCCGTATCAGTGAAAACTGTCAGGGCCCAAAGCTGAGATAAAAACAAAAAGACTAAGTTCGAAATACATATTAAGGTGCCGGTCCTGACTGTCTTCTGATTGATCAAAAAAGGGGGTAAATATTATTAGTGTGCAATAAAAGAAGAACACAGAAAGGAAAAACAAAAGAAATTCAATGATTTATGCAAAAAACAAAGAAGACTGTTAACATTTTTATCATGAATAACACACAGTATTTCTTATTCACTTTAAGCTTCATCCTACACTGATGGATTCATTTAATGAAGAATTATAACCAAATACACACTTATACACAGAACAGACATTCAGTGGACATTCAGTAAGCATTCACTTCAAATGCAAGGCAGTTTATTTGCACAATCTGAAAAAAAATTACATTAAAATAAGACTTAACTCTCAGTGGCTGTTCATGTGAGAAAAGTCCGACTGTTATTGGGGGGGTTTGGGAGGAGGGGTCAGATAATATGGTGGGTGAGGATGGTTGTAGAGGGTAGGGTTATGAGAAGGTTGAGCTGTGGGTGTGCAGCACTCTCTGGGTTGCTCGGGTCGTGTGCTGGGGCTGGCTTGCGGAGACGGGACGCTGGTTGGGTGGTGGGCGGCTCATGGGTTGTCGGGGCCCTGGCCTCTTCCTTTGCCCTTGTCTCGGTGTCTGGCGCCCGGTGGCCCCTATGGCTGCCGCCTGGTATGGCTAAGTGCTCCTGTCCTGGGGGCCCGGACACCAGGTTCGCCTATGCC
>CM074504.1:27473289-27486581 GCA_037389245.1 Oryzias sinensis
AGACTAAGACATAGGACTCTTCACTTGTCATGTTAAGTGTGCAACAAGATCTTTGTGAAGTATTTTTGCAACATAATCAATAAGAGATAAATGCATACAATAGTGGATTCATGCAGCTGTTCACAAAATACAATGTAAATTACATTTAAATGAAAACTTTAAAAGCTACTCACTGTGTAAGACAGCAACTGCAACACTGAGCACATCGAACAATGATAAAGAACCCAGAAAGTACAAAAGAATACTGATTAACAGCGTGGTTGTCTCTGAGTTGTGGAAAAATGCTGCTTGTATGCTTTACCTTCTTCTGGAGGCAAGTGAATAAAAATGCTACCACCAAAAAGAGTAAAACAACCCATCAGATCCGTAGCAGCACTGTGATCCACTGAACTTCTGTCAAATATTAAGACTCAATGTGTTCGTTTTATTCTGATCTGTGGTCACTCATCAAAAGGTTTCTGTTTCTGACTTAAGAAAAAAAAACATTTCCTTTGTTCTTGTCTCATTCTTGTGAGTTCTGTGTAACAATACCAGCAAAATAAAAGATGATAAGGTTATTTTCCTTTTTTTTTAATATCTTGTTGATGCACATTTGAAAGAAGATGTTCACAAGTAAACTTATTCATGGAACCACTAACCTTGTTTTGGTTAAAAGTCTAAATGTTAAATTTTATGTGCAACACCTCCTTAACTACATCATCTCAGAAACCACATAATTTCCTGACAGGACAAATATAACTGGACCAAGATAAAATCCTCCTCAGTTTTCTCTAGATAAATGACTCATTTCACTGTTTTTAAAGCAGCAGTGACAGAGTTTGTGGAAGTTAAGAGCATTGACATCAGTGGTTTCTCACAATTACAAATTAACACCTTCTTTAAACAATTGCCTAAGTCATTTTTTTTAGATTTTTCAAGAAATGCTAAAAACGAAACAGTTTTTTTAATAAACGATAGTTACTAACAATTTTTATTAAAATAGCTATGACAACAGATGCCTGTTGACATACTAAAAACAAAGTTCCTCAAACATGGAAGATGGGAGAATTTAATGACTTAGGCAAAGGTTTGAACATGCCTTTGTGATTTAGACGTGTTCTATTCTATTAGGAATAAAACATTACTAACAGACTAACTAAACATATTGTTCAGGAGGAATGTGCATGTCTTCACTTATCTTTCCAGCTCTTCTTTGTAGGGTTAATGTCTAATGCCTATCAGTGTCGGTAATTGTATTAGGAGTGATGGACTTCTGGACTGGAGGTTCTGGAACTTTCTTCTTGATTGTCAAAGCACATGGGAACAATCTAATGGTCCATTTGACATCTTTACCCTTTATAACAGTTCTTTCCATACAGAGGTTTCTGAGAGGGACAGTCTGAATGGACCTTGAACCATTGCTTAACTAAAGATGCACAGTTGGATATGAAGCTTTTTTGCCTGGTCTGATGCTGAAGAAGAAAGATCTATGAAGTTTCAGGAACCCATTGTGCTTAAGCATTTTCACATGTTAACGGGATAGCCTTATATCAAGTTTAATGACACAGTCTTTTGGGGTGAAATTATCTGCTAACTATTATTTGTTCAATAGTAGAATGAATGCTGTTACACTTCATTAAGACCTGCAACAAGGTATTTCTGAATTATTAGTACCCCATATTTCCTTGCAAGCTCAGAGTTTGCATTGGGATTCTGATTACAGCAACCATCCTTTCACACTATGATCTCCTTGAGTTCTGGATAGCCATGGATCAGACATTCAAAACGACAATACTAAAGATGAGCAAACACCTCACTACACACGTCACCTACTGATTTGTCAAATGCAGCAGTAGCTTTCTTTGAACCCAAGTTGAAAAGGGTAAAGGTTTAGACCTGCAGTTTAGTTTTGCAATATGGACTGCTGGCTTGGGTTTTTGGACACAGTAGCACAGCTTGCAAGTCCATTGTCCAAAGAGAGTTTTATTCATTGGTAGAATCCTTGTCCTGAGACTTCCCTTGCCTCGCTTCATCTTCTTGGAGACACATGAGTCAAAAACATCCCTACCAATATTCCTGTGTTTGAATGAAACACAAGAGTCCTTTTTTCCGGATGACCAAGAGAAGCGCACTTTGCACACTTTAACACTTCTTTCCATCTTTGAGCTTCAGTTGGTAGAAAAAAGCTGAATTGGACAAGGATCCTCTGCAACTTTCTTTGTTTTATGTTAGTTATTGACCAAAGTGGTGAAGTACGACTGGCCGTGTGACTCTTCAAAAATATATAGCCTGAGATACATTATTTTGCGACCTATTTCATAAAGATACATTTAGGATTCCCAAGTTGTGCAAGTTGCCTTTAGATATTGCAGAACAGCATACTATTCCCTGAGCCAAATCATAAAAAAATAAAATTGCCTAAATCACATTGACTCATGACTTAGGCAAAACAAAACTGCCTAAGTCACACTCTTGTCATGGGCAATTATACTTATGAGTATAATGATAGTTTCTGTTTCACTGAGGATGTAGGCAATTTTACCAGATGTGACCAGCATCATGAGGAGAAGATTTATGCATAAAAAAAAAAATTGTCAAAAAATGACTTGAATTCTTTTAAGAAGGTGACAAAATGTGACAATTATAACAGCTGTCTGAATCCACTTCAGTATGCATTCAATTCTCACATTAAATGTGAGAAGTGATTGCATACTGGAGTGGATTCAGATAGCTGTTTATAAAGTTCACTGATCCAACAGTAGACTGTACGTCTTTGTAAACGAATCTTGCATTATTTTGTGCATCATTTCATGAAAATGTACGAGCCACAAGTGTCTGCATTGGCTAAAAATAATAATCTTCAAAGACTAAAATGTATAATTCATGGAATATATCAACCCAAATTATATTACAGCTTTAAAATATGAATATGTTTAGGCTTTAAAATAATTGCATCATTCTTAAAACATTATTTTAAACATTATTTAAAACATTAATTATTTTTAAAAATAATGCCTGATAGCAGTAGTTCATGAGTACTTATGACACTTAGCAAAATCACTGAAATCTGACTGCTGTAAATGCTGAGCAAAGACAGGTATGTTAGAGCAGGGGTGACTGTTTTGACTCTGAAAGTCAAAGAGCCACACCACATACTGGCCTGCCAAGACGTACATACACAAACATGCAATTAAGGCCGTGTTATTTTCCATAATATACTCCTCTACCTACAATACAACAGCAAGTATTGTACTTGTGTTTATTTCAAGGAACGTGTCCACTCTCAATACACACATCAAATGCAGCTTAGCCAGAGTTAACACAGCAAGTACCCTGGAGGTCAGTTACCCCCTCCACAGACTCAGGCACCTTTCTCTCTCACACACACACACACACACACACACACACACACACACACACACACACACACACACACNCACACACACACACACACACACACACACACACACACACACACACACACTCTCTCTCTCTCTCTCTCACTCTTTTCTCTACTTCTCTCTGACACACAAAACTACTCAGTGACGTGGAGTGAGGTTGATAGCTGGTGAGCCACTGACTCCTCTGAAGTCATAATTACGATGATAAAAATGGAATATTTCACCATTCATCCAATAGCATTTAACTGGTAATTCTTTGTATCTCAACATTCCTTTTTCAATGACCCTTACACCAACAAATACACAAACATCTGGACAGAGCGTCCTTCTCGAGTCTAAATAATTCATACTCACAATAAACACATTACATACATTGACATTTGATTTTTTTTTTATTTTGATTTGAAATGGTTTATTTCAAGCAATCAAATAGAAGTAGTACACAAAAGCAATATAATCATCAGTTATACATTCATACAGTAACTAATCAAACTTAGGATAATTAGACATAATTAATAAAAATTGCTTGAAAGGGAGTGGAAAGAAGCGAACTTATATAATCCCACCCCGTTATACTATAACCATTTTATTACATGATTTATCAATATCCGGTTCCTAGGTTTTATCAGACAGAATTAAGAATCATAAGGTATCAATAAAGCATATGCCAAAGATGAATTACTTAAGTACTACGTCAAAAATAACTATTTTAGAAATCAACATGGCAAATGCAGCATCTGAAATATATGCAGATAATGTTACTTTTAAAAGTCATTCATATGCTTTAAAACATAATACTATATCAGTAAAATAGACACAACAATGTTTCAGGAATTTTCATAGCAAAATTTCATCAAGTATCAAAAGTTAAAGACATGTGCAAAATTATGCTACATTAGGAAAGATTTATGAATCATTTTATCAATTTTAGGAGCTATTGAAGTAATATCATCAAAAGTCAATCAATTTAACAATTTTCAATAAGTGATTAATCATTTGTTTTACTTTTTTAAATATTTTTTTGTATTTTCTTTTTTTTTATAAGGTAATGCTGTAAGGGAAAATAAAAAGGGTCCATAATCTGTCGATTGTCCAAGGTTGGCATTTCTTCTTTTACTGATAACAGCCGTTCTTCTGGGCTTAAACAGAGTTAATAGTTCTCCTCGATGTTATGTCTGCAGACATTAGATTCAGGTCCATATCCTTCTTCAGCTGATATCAGCTGCGGTGAAAGTTGAGGTCAAGTTGTCTGCAGGTCAGAACTCTCTGCTGTTATTCAGGTGACGTCAGACGATGGAGAAAGTGAGGAATCCAGGTGTCATATTTCTTGAAATGATTTGGCTCTTTGGTTTATTACTGCATGTTGGTTCAGACAACCGTAATCAAACACTTCTCAAAGTCCTTCATGGTGTTCACAACCACAACCTTGGCCCTGTCCTCTGGACCGAGTGGTTTGACGTAGATCCTGCAACCTTTAATCCAAGTGTTCTCAATCTGCTTACGCTTCCTGAGAAGCTGTGCATGTTTTGAGATTTCAGCATTCCTTCTGGTCAGATGGTCGTTCAGATAAACAGCAGATCCTCTGAGATTTTTGCGTTGATTCATCAGAGCTAGCTTGTGTTTGTGATTCACAAACCTGATGAGGATCGCTGGTTTATCCGTCTCCTTTCTCCTGGGGAGCAGGTGGCAGGTCTCGATGGTATTGAGCTCCAGGGAAATCCCTTTAGATGTGAGAAATGAATGTACATGCTGTTCCAGAGACTCTGCACCGAGCTCTGTATTAGCACTGCTAGCTACGCTAGCGCTAGCATTAGCAGTGCTAGCTCCAGCTGCATTCAGCTTCGCTCGAGGCTTGATTGGTACTCCAGTGAGAATAACATTATTCATCCTTACTTGCTGTTCCACATCGTCCAGTCTTTTCTCCAGAATCTCGACCCGGTTTTCTCGCTGCTCGTTTTGAGCCCGAAATCTTCGGAACTCTTCCATCATCTCCCAGAGTGGCGTTAGTTTAGCCGACACTTGATCTATAAAACTTTTCAGCCTTTCTTGAATAATGTCAAGAGATTTTTTGAGCTCTTCATATTCCTGGGGTTTCTTCGGGGGCATGGTCAGCTCCCTTTTTGGAGAAAATCAACTTCTTAAGTAATTTGAAGATAGTATCCGCAGAGAGCCGCGACCACGCGTCTTGCCTTAACCCGGAACCGGAAGTTAAAAATGATTTCAGATGTGTTTATCATAAATTAATTTTAACCTTCAGTAAAAGAAAAAATCATTTTTTTTTCTTTTAGATTTAATAATTGACTTTTAGCATGAAAAGCTGGTAATTGATAAATTGTGAAAATATTATAATGACTCAACTTATTTATCACTGTAGCGGGGAAGCATGCAATGAGCTGCCTACTAACTGAATGTGCTAGCAAGCTGTCAGTGATTCTCCCCTTAAGTTGTTAAGCCCAGTACTTTGAACACACACACAAACAGTCAAACAGCATGGAGCTTTTTTCTGCTTAGAGCCCCCTCACTCATGGTCTTACACCAAGATTCCACACTTCCCATGAGTCTTAGGGGCTGAAGGCAGGGCTAACCCCCGGTCACCACACTATTCACACAAGCATGCTCAGTCAGGTGTGTGTGCACTTTAAAAAAACTTCAACTTGTTAACAAAGGAGACAATTTGTGTCAGATAGGGAAGAGTTTTTAAACAGATATTGTAGTGGTGATAAAGAACAGAGGAAAGCCGTTGTGGTGGATGTAGCAGTGCCAAGCAATGGAAATATGAGGAAGAAGGAACATGAGAAACTGGAAAAACACCAGGGACTCATAGAAGAAAAGGGAGAAAGCCTGGAAGGTAAAGGTAACAGTGGTGCCTGTGGTAATTGGAGCACTCAGGGCAGTAACCCCCAAGCTGGAGGAGTGGCTTTAGCAGATCCCTGAAAAGACCAAAGACATCCTGGTCCAGAAAAGCGCAGAGCTAGGAACAGCTAAGATACTGTGGACCTCCAGATACTGAGGATCCTCAAGCGCCAGGCCTCTGGTAGAGGACCCGAACTTGTGTATGATACCATCCACATAGGGTAAAGAGAAGCCCAACACTTTAGCATCTTTCAGGGGATAGAGGCTTAATTGTTGGTGCAGTAATAGATTACACTGCACCATTGCATTTGTTCGAAAGGGCCATTCTCAGTCCCTGTGCATGGAGGGAGCTGCGCTAGGCATGCTGCCTTAGGCAGTTGTTGAAGATGAATGAACGATCGGAAAAGTCATAGTGGATGTGATGCTGACAGGCGGGGTGGTTAGCGGGTATGATATAATAGCTTCAGTTCCAGAGTTCAGACATTAGAGCTAGCGACTGTGCTTCAGCAACAAAGTAGCAAACCCCACCGGGTCCGTCACACCAGGAACTCCTGATCCTGCATCCATGTTTGGCAAAGTATTCTGTCACAACAACAGGCAGACGGCTGGTTCCAAATGCAGCAGGTTTATTAGCTCAGCTTGAAGTCCTCGTTATCCTCGATAATGAAGGCAGAGTGGCACAAACAATACTTTGCACTGAGTGTAGCTCAGTACAGTGCTAAAGCACTCAGAAACTGCATGCTGCGATTGCTGGGAGATGAAGTGCATTCAGTATTCTGGAGATTGCCCCAATGGGGACCAGAGGGGAAGACAGAGCTCTGTCTTTTGACTGCCTACAGATTCTTTCAGAGCAGGTGGTAAATGGTAAATGGCGTATACTTATATAGCGCTTTTCTACTTTCTTCAAGGCCCAAAGTGCTTTACAGTCACAGTCCCATTCACCCAGTCACACACACATTCACAGACTGGCGGCGGCTCCGCTGCCGAACACTGGCGCTAACCTACCACCAGAGGCAAGGTGGGGTTCAGTGTCTTGCCCAAGGACACTTGGCGGTGCTTCCTCATCCTGTGAAAAGGTGCTCTTTTTCCTGGCCTAGTTTAAACCATGGACAGAAATTTTTTCCCTGTAAAGAAGCAGTTGTGCTATTTTGAAGAAAAACTACTCAGCTACTTGTGACAATTAAGTTCAACAAAAAATTATTTTTGTTGGAAACTATGACATACCTTGTTTTTGATGAGGATACAATTTTTTTTTATCATTTGTCCTGTTTAGCAGCTGGTAGAGTAATGAACATTCAATTCATGAGCCACAGCTATAGTGGACATTCCTGCTGTCAGCATGCCAATTGCACGCTCTCTCAAACCCAAGATTTGTGAACAATAATTGAGCGAAATTATTGTGTTTTTTTTGTAGAAAATGTTTCGATCTTTTAATTCATTTCATAAAATATGGGAGCAAAAGCTCAAGTGTTGCATATATTTATACTGTATTTCAGTCAGACAACTCATACAGTAAAAAAATATTTATTTTCCAAATTACTTTTAGTTTGGCATAAAGCTCCGTTCAGATACAATAAAACCAAGATCTCCATAGACAACTTTGGGTATTAAATTACCCCCCCAAAACCAAACAGATATTAACATGAGTTTGATTAGAATGTGACAATGTTAAGATTAATGTGCATTTAAGTCTGATGAAATATGTTTTGAAGCTGCTTGTTTTCGGAACCATTCCATATTTGACAAACTTACTTAGTAGAACTGCTATGTGTGACCCTGCACCATTGACGATAGGGCCACTTCCGTTTGAGTACAGAGCCACGTAGGGAACACATAATCTAGTGGAGCAACACTAGATTATGTGTGACTAGATGGAATGGGTCACAGAAAGGTGTGTTGCGGAGTGGGTGTGTGCTGAGCGCCCCGCGTGCAACAAGAGAGAGGGGGAGGAGCCCTGCTGGTGGAGATGATAAATAGCATTCTGAACTGTGTAAAAGTATTTCCTTTAAGTAAAAAAGAACTTGTTGTTTTGTTTTTGGAATTTTTTTTTGTTCATAGTTACATATTTTGTCACAGAGTGTAATTGTAAAATGAAGCTTTTTAAATTGTGTGCATTTAATGTTAAAATTGTCCTCGTTGGTCGACCATAAGCCCTTTTTTTGGTCTACTTTTCTGAGAGACAGGACTTCGACTCTTTATAATCTACAAAATTGTGCGCGCTGTCAGTCAACCACACTAACGACTACATATGTAAAGATCTGCTGGCTTCAGCTGCTCAATAAACCCGTTCTGAACTGCCTGGTTGGAATGAGGTTTCATTGTCTGAGTGAATGTTTCATTTTGACGTGCGCTTGTTTTATGTGGCAAAGATCAGCATCACTGCTCCCACTGAGAGCATTGTTCTTCACATAATCGGTGAGTTAAAAATACACAGTAATCATGTGTCAATATGTCACCTCTTGTGTGCGGCCCCGACCTTTGCTCATTTTTCCGTATTTAGCCCTCACCAAAAAAACTTTGGACACCCCTGCTCTAATGGGAGATGCTTTAGTCGGGTGTGATCTGCTTGAAAGCAGGGCAGACTGTGAGGATTGGCTTGCAGACACAAAATTTACTCTAGGAATTTGAAGCTAGAGAGCGTCAGCAATATTATTTCTACGGCCAGGGATAAAAGTTGCTCATAGTATAAAGGGGTCGCTGTAGGTGACACCCCCTCCCATGGTTGCCGTATGGTTTTAATTGCACCTTAGACATGTAGGACCCTTGGTAGGGGGGGTGCTTGAACATCACTGCCAGCAAGCAGGAGATGTCCTCTCAGTGTCCCACCCACCAATTTTGACTGCACCCCCTTAGTACACACACCCTTTAACCCTCAAAATATCCACTCCAATACAAACACACATACATGCACACACACACGGCAGTACTGCTGGCCCTGGTCTGGGTGGCGGATGTGATAGCCCGGGGGGGCCGGTTGTTCTCTATTCGCTGCCGTGCGGGTGCTGGGGGGATTCTAGCTGCTGCTGCGGCGGGGGTCTTGGTGTGGGGATGACTGGGCACTCTCCCTCCTTCTTTTTACATTCCATCATCCATTTTAGAAGAACATGAACACTTTTTCAAGCACAGATGTTAGATCACCTTTGCACAAATACTTTGCATGATTGAATGAAATATTTCACACTAGTTGGTTTGAATGCATAGGTATGCATGTGGGAACATTATTTGTATTGTGTACATGTTGACAGGTGAATGTTTTTGGAGCCAACAGGTATGTTTGTGACATTTGAGTGTATGTGTGGACAGGCCCCGACCATGTAGACTTGTATTACATCTGAACCTCACCGTAATGATTATAACCATCCAGAAACTTGTTGCTTTATGCTGCTTCATGGTTTTACATCCCTCCCTTCTATAATCACCCTTCTATCCCCCCCGCTTTACTATCCCTCTCTCCTCTTCCCTTCTTTCCTTTTCTGTCCGGTCCAACACAAAAAAATTTAAAATATGATTAAAATGAATAAAGTTTGACCTCGATTACAAAAGGGGTTTATTCAGAAATACCTCTTGTTTGTCAGAACATTCATAACCTCTGTTGTTAAAGTAAAATATGTACAACACAAGAAGCCTTCAGTTGTCATCTGTTTGCCCAGCTGTTGCACAGAACAAGTTAAAAAAAAAAAAAACAGATAAAGGGTCACGAGGAATTAGGCTGCTGAAAGTAGGAATGGCTAGGCATAGACAAGTCTATAAGATGCTTCAAACATTAACTCTTCGGAGGGGCCGCCCCTAGGGCCTGACCCAAAAATGGGAAATGGAGCCCTGGAAAAGGGCCCATCAATGGCCCTCACAAACCTCCTCGGCCAATTACCGCTGACGACTTGTTCAAAAAAACTCCAGAAAACTACATTTATGTTTGAGCATAGATGTGTTTTACCCGTATCAGTGAAAACTGTCAGGGCCCAAAGCTGAAATAAAAACAAAAAGACTAAGTTTGAAATACATATTAAGGTGCTGGTCCTGACTGTCTTCTGATTGATCAAAAAAAGGGGGTAAATATTATTAGTGTGCAATAAAAGAAGAACACAGAAAGGAAAAAAAATTCAATGATTTATGCAAAAAACAAAAAAAACTTAACATTTTTATCATGAATAACATGCAGTTTTACTTATTGCATCATCCAAACACTTTAAGCTTCATCCTACACTGATGCATTCATTTAATGAAGAATTATAACCAAAAAAAAACGTATAAACACAACAGACATTCAGTAAGCATTTACTTCAAATGCAAGGCAGTTTATTTACACAATGTGACAAAAAAAATACAGTAGAATAAGACTTAACTCTCAGTGACTGTTCATGTGAGAAAAATCTGACTGTGGAACAATCTGTTTGAAATGTTCTAAAAATAACATTTTCTTTACTCTTGAATCATATTTGTGTGTCAGATCTAATACTGCCATGAATATAAAAGATGATAGCATTATTTACTTTTAAATGTGTTACTCATTTATCTTTTGTTGCAGGCTAAATACAAATGATGTTTGCTAGTAGTACTATTTAAATAAAACAAAAAAAAAAGTACTATAACATTGGTTAAATGAAACGGTGTGGTTGAATAAGCTCAGTTACAACATTGTATCCAGATTTCTGGGACAAAGCAAATAGAACCTGATGGAAAAAATCCTCTTCAGTTGCATCCAGATAAAGTACTTATCTCACCGTTTTAAAATCAGCAGTGACATTGTTTGTGGAAGTTAGAAATATCCACCTCATTGGTTTAGATAGTTCACACATTTACAAATGTGAGAAGTGAATCCATACAGGAGTGGATTCAGACAGCTGTTAATAAACGTCAGTGCTAGAGCAAAGTCCCGCAACTCTGCCAAATGTTTTTCAAGCCTCTCATCGTGTAAAGCAGCAGCTCCAACACGCAATACATTTACAGTGAGGTATGGAATCCACAGGACAAAAAATACTATAATGATACTGATTACCAGTCTGGATGTCTGAGGGTTGTTAAAAAATGCTGCTCGATTCACCTTCCTGTAAAGCTGAATGTATGAAAATGCTACAATAAAACATGAAGCAAATCCCACCAGAATCTCTGTCAGCAGCACAGCTAACATCTGGGTCCTGGAGGAGAATTGTTGTGTGCAGTACACCCACTCCTGATCAGGAGTCAACTGATGAACCACCAAATCAGGGATGGAGAGAATCATTACTACCAGCCAAAACAAAACAAACAGCAATCTCAATTTTTTCAGATTGTAAAACTGCTGGTGCACTACAAGCATGTAACGCTGGAAGCTCAACAAAACTATAGTTAGCACACTTCCATTAACACTGCAACACACGAGATATGTTATGATTTTACAGGCCAGCAGACCAAAGATCCAGCTGTAGAGATGATTGTAAATCCACAGCGGGAGAGTCAGCAGACAGAGCAGGTCTGACACGGCCAGATTCAGCATCAAACTCTGGGTCATGCTGGACAGCTGCTGAAAATTTGGCTTCAGAATGATGACAGCAATGTTTCCAGGGACTCCCAGGAGAAAGAAGAGAGACAGAATCACTGCAGGCAGCACACCTCTGGAGTCCATGGAAGGAGAAGGGAGAAGTTCAGAAGAGGAGGAGATGTTTGAAGTTACTGCAGTCAAGTTGAGTTGCTCCATGACGCCCGACACTAAACAAATGATGGACCTAAGAGACACAAAATATTCAGGAATTCAAAGGTTTCACACTAATATAATACATCTGACTTAAAGTCAATGATCATTCCTAAAGTGGGACAAGGCAGAAAAAGACTTGACCACAAACATGCCTGATGGACAGAAGTCTGTTTACAGTTACAAGAAACAAAGTTCCCCAGAATAATAAAAAAAAGGAATGACTTTAAATTTAGGATTGGCTGGAAACAGTGTCCACTATATTTTGTGTTTCAGGCATCCATGACAAATAAAGGATCAACAGCTTCAATATTGAAGCAAAAGAAGGAAAAGACTTTTGAATTCTTGTGACCTGATTATCTTTTAGCTACAGGTTCTTTAGGGCTAAAAAAGTTGATTTTTGTCCATTGCATTTAATCATAAAAACTAATACTATTTGTTTTCGTTTCTTTATTACTATACAACATTGTGCTGAAATGTAAAACAGATGGTAACTAAAACTATATAACACAAAAATCTTTTGACATTAATATATAGACTTCATTTCAAAGTATACAGAAAAGAAAGAAAACAGCATTTGATGTCAAAGGGAATTTAAAAAAATAATTTTCATGAGAGAGATTAAAATATTTACAGTCTGGATTAATATATTTTATTACCTTTCATGAATGCAACTGATATGAAAGCTCTTTTAATTTACTCCGGTTTCAGTATAAACATAGTTGACTTAAAATTGGTTTATCAGGCTAACCAGTACTTTTAAAGAAGTCAAAGAAATATACATCTATACACACATTTATAAAGCATGGCATAATTAGTCACGTATTGATGGATCTAAAAGTGATTTCCATACCTAATTTTCCAATCAAAACATGAAAAAGCAACACCAGTGTTTACTTTCAAATTGATAAAAACAAATTTCTCTTTTTTCTTTTACTTTTTTATGTTTTTTTTCCCTGGTGGCTCATGCAGCCACAGTAAGGGACATCATAAAAATGGAATCTACCATTGTCTTGTGTGGGGTAAATGTATTAAGATGTATTTGTAAGGAGATTATAAGTTGCATATATTCATGAAAAATTGTGCCTGTTACGAGAGGTTTAAAAAAATGGAAAAATCCCTTTGACATGCCTGCGTCTCACCAATACTTACTCTTACCCTTTTGTTTGTTAACAAAAAGTCTCTTAAATGTCTCTAACTGGTCCAGAACTCTGCTGCAAGGATTTTAACTGGAACCAATAAGCACATGTCGGAAGGTTTACCTTTTTTCCCAAATTTGGTGCATGCTTTGTTTGTTTCTTTGTTTTGTTTTTCTGTGTGCGGTGATGTTTTGGTTTGCTGTGATTTGGTTAATTATTACCTGGTGGAAGGACTTACAGGGACAAAAAAAA
>CM074504.1:27511409-27545296 GCA_037389245.1 Oryzias sinensis
ACCCACAGAAACCATGTATCGATCTGTGAAAACAGTTGAGACTAAGACATAGGACTCTTCACTTGTCATGTTAAGTGTGCAACAACCTGGAGCTCAGATCTTTGTGAAGTATTTTTGCAACATAATCAATAAGAGATAAATGCATACAATAGTGGATTCATGCAACTGTTCACAAAATACTATGTCAATTAAATTTAAATGAAAACTTTAAAAGCTACTCACTGTGTAAGACAGCAACTGCAACACTGACCGCATCGAACAATAATAAAGAACCCAGAAAGCACAAATAATAGTGATTAACAGCGTGGTTGTCTGTGAGTTGTGGAAAAATGCTGGCTGTATGCTTTACTTTCTTCTGGAGGCAAGTGAATAAAAATGCTACCACCAAAAAGAGTAAAACAACCTATCAGATCCTTAGCAGCACTGTGATCCACTGAACTTCTGTCAAATATTAAGACTCGATGTATTAGTTTTATTCTGATCTGTGGTCACTCATCAAAAGCTTCCTGTTTCTGACTTAAGAAAACAACATTTCCTTTGTTCTTGTCTCATTCTTGTGAGTTCTTTGTAACAATACCAGAAAAATAAGAGATGATAAGGTTATTATTTTTTTTTAATATCTTGTTGATGCACATTTGAAAAAAGATAATCACAACTAAATTTATCAATGGAACCACTAACCTTGTTTTGGTTAAAAGTCTAAATGTTAAATTTTATGTGCAACACCTCCTTAACTACATCATCTCAGAAACCACATCATTTCCTGACAGGACAAATATAACTGGACCAAGATGAAATCCTCCTCAGTTTTCTCCATATAAATGACTCATTCACTGTTTTTAAAGCAGCAGTGACCGTGTTTGTGGAAGTTAAGAGCATTGACATCAGTGGTTTCTCACAATTACAAATTAACACCTTCTTTAAATAATTGCCTAAGTCATTTTTTTTAGATTTCTCAAGAAATGCAAAAAACGAAACAGTTTTTTGAATATATGATAGTTACTAACAATTATAATTAAAATAGCTATGACAACAGATGCCTGTTGACATGCTAAAAAACAAAGTTACTCAAACATGAAAGATGGGAGAATTTAATGACTTAGGCACATTTTTTGAACATGTCTTTGTGATTTTGGTATGTTCTATTCTATTAGGAATAAAACATTACTAACACACTAACTAAACATATTGTTCAGGAGGAATGTGCATTTCTTCACTTATCTTTCCAGATCTTCTTTGTAGGGTTCATGTCTAATGCCTATCAGTGTGGGAAATTGTAAAAGGAGTGATGGACTTCTGGACTGGATGTTCTGGAACTGTCTTCTTGATTGTCAAAGCACATGGGAACAATCTCATCCATACCAATGGTCCATTTGACATCTGTACCCTTTATGACAGTTCTTTCCATACAGAGGCTTCTGAGAAGGAGAGTCTGAATGGACCTTGAACCACTGCTTATCTGAAGAGTAATGCACAGTTGGATTTCAAGCTTTTTTGCCTGGTCTGATGCTGAAGTAGAAAGATCTATGAAGTTTCAGGAACCCATTGTGCTTAAGCATTTTCACGTGTTAAGGGTGTGTTGCCCTATACATGCAATCTGAAGTATTATGACACAGTCTCTTGGGGTGAAAATATCTGCTAACTATTATTTGTTCAATAGTAGAATGAATGCTGTCACACTTCATTAGTAAGACCTGCAATAAGGTATTTCTGAGTTATTAGTACAACATATTTCCTTGCAAGCTCAGAGTTTGCATTGGGATTCTGATTACAGCAATCAACAATTCACACTATGATTTCCTTGAGTTCTGGATAGCCATGGATCAGACATTCAAAATGACAATACTAAAGATGAGCAAACACCTCACTACACACGTCACCCACTGATTTGTCAAATGCAGCAGTAGCTTTCTTTGAACCCGAGTTGAAAAGGGTAAAGGTTTAGACCTGCAGTTTAGTTTTGCAATATGGACTGCTGGCTTGGGTTTTTGGACAGAGTAGTACAGTTTGCAAGTCCATTGTCCAAAGAGAGTTTTCTTCATTGGCAGAATCCTTGTCCTGAGACTTCCCTTGCCTCGCTTCATCTTCTTGGAGATGCATGAGTCAAATACATCCCTACCAATATTCCCGTGTTTGAATGAAACACAAAAGTCATTTTCCAAAAGTTTTCTCAGCATGACCAAGAGAAGCTCACTTTGCACACTAACACTTCTTTCCATCTTTGAGCTTCAGTTGGTAGAAAAAAGCAGAATTGCACCAGGATCCTCTGCAACTTTGTTTGTTTTATGTTAATTATTGTGACCAAAGTGGTGACGTACGACTGGCTGTGTGACACTTCAGAAATATGGTTACCCTGGGATACATTATTTTGCGGTCTATTTCATAAAGCTACATTTAGGATTCCCACGTTTTGCAATTATCCTTTAGATATAGCAGACCAGCATATTAACCAGCCAAATCATAAAAAATAAAATTACCTAAATCACATTGACTAGTGACTTAGGCAAAATAAAACTGCCTAAGTCACACTGTTGACATGGGCAAATTATACTTATGAGTAGAATGACAGTTTCTGAAGATTTATGCAAAAAAATAAATATTTTTTTGTCAAAAACATGACTTAGGCAATTATATTAAGAAGGTGACAAAATGTGACAA
The DNA here is from genome assembly GCA_037389245.1 of Oryzias sinensis. NCBI lineage: Eukaryota > Metazoa > Chordata > Actinopteri > Beloniformes > Adrianichthyidae > Oryzias > Oryzias sinensis. Next base: position 27,514,068 of record CM074504.1, read on the forward strand.
TTATAACAGCTGTCTGAATTCACATCAGTATGCATTCAATTCTCACATTTGTAAATGTGAGAAGTGATTGCATACTGGAGTGGATTCAGACAGCTGTTTATAAATGTCACTGATCCAACAGTAGACTGTACGTCTTTGTAAACAAATCTTACATTATTTTGTGCATCATCTCAAGAAAATGTACGAGCCACAAGTGTCTGCATTGGCCAAAAATGATCATCTTTAAAGACTAAAATGTATAATTCATGGAATATATCAACCCAGATTTTTATACAGCTTAAAATATGAATATGTTTAGGCTTTAAAATAATTGCATCATTCGTAAAACATTAATTTAAACATTATTTAAAACATTAATTATTAATAAAAAATAATGCCTGATAGCAGTAGTTCATGAGTACTTATGACACTTAGGAAAATCACTGAAATCTGACTGCTGTAAATGCTGAGCAATGACAGGTATGTTAGACCAGGGGTAACTGTTTGGACTCTGAGGCACGCACGCACAAACGCACACACACACACTCTCACTCTTTTCTCTGCCTCTCTCTGACACTCACAATTACCCAGTCAATGACCCTTACACCAACAAATACACAAACATCTGGACAGAGCGTCCTTTTGGAGTCTGAATAATTCATAGGCACAATAAACACATTACATACATTGACATTTCAGATGTGTGTAGCATAAATCAATATTGACCATCAGTAAGAAAAAACAACTTTTTTTTTTCTTTTAAATGTATTGATTGACTTTTAGCATGAAAACTGATAATTGATAAATTCTGAAAATATTATAATGACTCAACTTATTTATCACTGTAGCGGGGAACTGCCTACTAACTGAATGTGCTAGCAAGCTGTCAGTGATTCTCCCCTTAAGTTGTTAAGCCCAGTACTCATAACACAGAACACATACACGAACAGTCAAACAGCATGCAGATCATTTCTGCTCAGTGTCCCCTCTCTCATGGTTTTACACCCATGAGTCTTAGGGACTGAAGGCAGGGCTAACCCCCCGGTCGCCACACTATTTACACAAGCATGCTCAGCCAGGTGTGTGTGCACTTTGAAAAACTTCAACTTATTGATAAAGAAAAAAAAATGTGTCAGATCAGGAAGAGTTTTTATACAGACATTGTAGTGGTGATAAAGAACAGAGGAAAGCCGTTATGGTGGATGTGGCAGTGCTAAGCAATGGGAACATCAGGAATAAGGAACATGAGAAACTGGAAAAACACCAGGGACTCATACAAGAACTGGATAAAGCATGGAAGGTTAAGGTAACAGTGGTGCCTGTGGTAATTGGAGCACTCAGGGCAGTAACCCCCAAGCTGGAGGAGTGGCTATGGCAGATCCCTGAACAGACCAAAGACAATCTAGTCCAGAAAAGCGCAGAGCTAGGAACAGCTAAGATACTGCGCAGGACCCTCAAGCGCCAGGCTTCTGGTAGAGGACCCAAACTTGTGTATGATACCACCCACATAGGGTAAAGAGAAGCCCAACACTTAAGCATCTTTCAGGGGATAGAGGCTTAATTGTTGGTGCAGAAATAGGTTACACTGCATAAGGTACGTCACGCATTTCTCGGGGTCACCATTGCATTTGTCCAAAAGGGCCATTCTCAGTCCCTATGCATGGGGGGAGTTGCACTAGGGGCGCTACCTTTGGCAGTTGTTGAACATGAATGAACGTCTGGGGAAGTCGTAGTGACTGTGATGCTAACAGGTGGGGTGCTTAGCAGGTATGATATAATATTTTCAGCCTCGGAGTTCAAACATTAGAGTAGCAAACAAAGTAGCAAACCCCACAGGGTCCGTCACACCAGGAACTCCTGATCCTGCATCCATGTTTGGCAAAGTACACAGTACTGGCAAAGTACAGTAGTGTCACAAAAACAGGCAGACGGCTGGTTCCAAATGCAGCAGGTTTATTAGCTCAGCTTGAAGTCCTCGATAATGAAGGCAGAGTGGCACAAACAATACTTTGCACTGAGTTTAGCTCAGTACAGTGCTAAAGCACTCAGAAACTGCATGCTGGGATTGCTATGAGATGAAGTGCATTCAGTATTCTGGAGATTGCCCCAATGGGGACCAGAGGGGAAGACAGAGCTCTGTCTTTTGACTGCCTACAGATTCTTTCAGAGCAGGTGGTAAATGGTAAATGGCATATACTTGTATAGCGCTTTTCTACCTTCTTCAAGGCCCAAAGTGCTTTACAGTCACAGTCCTATTCACCAAGTCACACACACATTCACACACTGGCGGCGGCTCCGCTGCCGAACACTGGTGCCAACCTCCCACCAGAGGCAAGGTGGACTTCAGTGTCTTGCCCAAGGACACTTGGCGGTGCTTCCTCATCATGTAAAAAGGTGCTTTTTTTCCAGGGCTAGTTTAAACTATTTTCCTGTAAAGAAGCAGTTGTGCTTTTTTGAAGAATATCCACTCAGCTACTTGTGACAATTAAGTTCAACAAAAAAACTTTTTCTTGGAAACTATGACATATACCTTGTTTTTGATGAGGATACAATTTTTTTTTCATTTGTCCTGTCTAGCACCTGGTAGAGTAATGAACATTCAATTCATGAGCAACAGCTCTAGTGGACATTCCTGCTGTCAGCATGCCAATTGCACATTCATAGGGTCCTAGAGGTGTATGACATGGACCAGGTGATAGACGTTGCGAAGATCTAGTTTGGTGAAGATGTGACCTTCCTGAACGGAGTCAAACACAGAGGTGATTAGAGGCAGAGAGTTTTTATCCTCGATGGTTATTTTGTTGAGTTCCAGATAGTATATGCAGGGGCAAAAAGTTTTATCTTTCTTTTCTACAAAAAAGAAACTTGCTCCTATGGGGGACAATGAGGGATGGATGTGGCCCATGGATTGCGCCTCCTGGATTTAACTTTCCATACAAAGTTTTTCAGTCTCCCCTTAGGTAAGGTGGAACCAGGTAGTAGATTAATTTCACAATCGTGGGGGCGATGTGGAGGTGAAGCGCTAGCTTTGGTTTTGCAGAAGACATCTTGTAAGTCTTGATAGCATGCAGGGATCTTATCGGATTTGTCTTACTAGAAAACTCTGTGGGGTGATGGCGAGCAGAAGGTATAGCACACGAGAGACAGTTAGCTAAACAGTAGGCGATCCAGTTAATGATATAATCAAGGCTCCAAATGAATTGAGGGTTGTGCAGTTTTAACCACGAGAACCCTAGGACTATATATTGAATAACTTCTCTGTGGTTACCAGAGGTGAGTAGCTGAACGGGTTTGGTGTGGTGCGTGATCCGGGAAAGGTGTTGACCTCCTAAGCCTGAGGCCTCGATGGGAGTTTCCAAGGGTTCTGTGGGGAGACAAGTTCAGTAACAAGATCTTGATCGATAAAGCTCTGTTCGGCTACGGAGTCAATAAAGGCCTTGAAACTATGGATTTCGGTTTTGCAGCATATCTTGACAGGAATGTACAGAAAATTCAGAGTAGCTTGAGTGGTGGAATTGTCCCCCCCCCCGTGTCCTGCCACTTAGCGGGGGGGATGGGGGGGTGGTACAGGAGTTTAAACGCAGGTTGCGTTGAGAAACTAAGTGTTCTTGATAACCACACAAAAAATAATAAAAATAAAAACATGAACCCTCTTCCTTGCGTCTTTGTCACTCCTCCGCAGACAGTTTGGAATGGCCTATCCGCATAGGCTCCTCCAATGTACTGGGGTTTATAATGAAATCCGTTCTGGGAGGCGACTGGACTGCTCCAGTAGCTCTGGCAGGGTTACTGATGGCTTTTATTGGGTTTTGTTGGCGATCGTTCTCTGAGCCGGATGTCTGATCTGAGAGCTGCTGAAAAAAGAAATTCAAATGAGTTAGCTTCTGGCTGGGTACTCAAATGATCTTTAATGGGGTCGTTTAACGACTGATAAAATATCCCTTTTAACGCTAAATCTGGCCAGCCAGCTTCTACTGCCAGAATGCGGAGGTCTATGATGTGATCACTGACAGTGTGGTCTTGTTGTTATAGGTTTAAGAGTCTTCGTGTAGCTTCCACCTGTTTATGGGGCTGGTCAAAAATCAGGTGAAATTCATTAAGGAAATGTTCATAGGGAAGATGAGTAATGGGATTATCTGAAACGATGACTTGAGCCCACTGCAGGGCTTTGTTCCGGAGTAAGTTAATGATGAGAGTGATTTTACTGTGGTCAGAGTGATAGTACCTGGGGGCGTGCTGGAATATGAGCTGACAATGTAGTAGGAAGACAGGCCTAGAAACGGCCCCGGTTGTAGCTGCAAGTTTTCGGTGTGTTGGCGGAACCGGAAGGATTTCTGCCGGGAACTGGTCATTCATGTTGAAGTGTGTTCCCTTCAGCTCCCGGCCTCGGCCCTTCACTAGCTCCTTTTGTTTAAAATGTTCAAATTTAGCAACAATTGGACGAGGGCGCTGGTTGTCGGACCTTCTTCTTCAGAGGCGGTGAACCCTGTGGAAAGAGATCTTCTGGAAAGAGATATTCTGCACCTACTCCTTGGGGAGCTTCAGGTGGGCCTCCATGAAGGTCTTCACTGTAGCCTCTGGGTCTTCCCCTGCCTCTTCTGGGATCCCAGAGATCACCAGGTTGTCCCTCATGCTCCTTGATTCCTATACATTTTGATAAATGTTTTTTTTTACACAAAAGATAAAGTCTTTCAATCCAAAATAATTTATCCTTGAGTTTCTGGACTGATGAGGGAAACTCTGAGCTTTTAGACTTATTTAATATTTTTTAGACTTTCTTTTTTTTGTCCATTTACTGTAAGTTATGCCCAAACCAGCCATGTGACGTCTGTTTAGACCATGGTGTATTCATCACAAATTCCAAAACCATACTTGATAAATTTTTCCATCCATCCATCTTCCTCCGCTTATCCGGGACCGTGTCGCGGGGCAGCAGTCTAAGCAGAGATGCCCAGACTTCCCTCGCCCCAGCCACTTCCTCCAGCTCCTCTGGGGGAACCCTGAGGCGTTCCCAGGCCAGCCGAGAGACGTAGTCTCTCCAGCGTGTCCTGGGTCTTCCCCGGGGCCTCCGCCCAGTGGGACATGCCTGGAACACCTCTCCAGGGAGGCGTCCAGGAGGCATCCGGACTAGATGCCCGAGCCACCTCAACTGGCTCCTTTCGATGTGTAGGAGAAGCGGTTCTACTCCGAGCTCTCCGCAGGTGACCGAGCTTCTCACCTCTCTAAGGGAGTGCCCAGCCACCCTACGGAGGAAGCTCATTTCAGCCGCTTGTATTCCGGACCTCGTTGACCCATAGCTCATGACCATAGGCAAGTATTGGAACGAAGATCGACCGGTAAATTGGGAGCTCTGCTTTTTGGCTCAGCTCTCTTTTCACCGCATAACTACGGACGCTGCTCCGATCCGCCTGTCAATCTCAGGCTCCGGTCTTCCCTCACTCGTGAACAAGACCCCCAGATATTTAAACTCCTCCACCTGGGGTAGGGATACTCCACTCAGCGAGAGATGGCAAGTTACCTTTCTCCGGTCAAGAACCATGGCCTCGGATTTAGCGGTGTTGACCCTCATCCCAGCCGTTTCACACTTGGCCGCAAACCGCCCTAATGCACGCTGGAGGTCCTGGCTCGATGAAGCCAACAGGACAACATCATCTGCAAAAAGCAGAGAGGAAATCCTGTGGTCGACAAACCAGATCCCCACCGGCCCCTGGCTGCGCCTAGAAATTCTGTCCATAAAAACTATGAACAGAACCAGTGATAAAGGGCAGCCCTGCCGGAGTCCAATGTGGACTGGGAACAGGTCTGACTTACTGCCGGCTATGCGAACTAAGCTCCTACTCTGGTCATACAGAGACCGGACAGCCCTCAGTAAGGCTCCCCGGACCCCATACTCCCAGAGCACCCCCCACAGGATACCACGGGGGACGCGGTCGAACACCTTCTCCAAATCCACAAAACACATATGGACTGGATTAGCGAACTCCCACAATCCCTCCAGCACCCTAGATAGGGTGTAGAGCTGGTCCACTGTTCTACGACCAGAACGGAAACCGCACTGTTGTTCCTGAATCAGAGGTTCGACTATCGGACGGACTCTCCTCTCCAGTACCCTGGCATAGACTTTCCCAGGGAGGCTGAGGAGTGTAATTCTCCTGTAGTTGGAACACACCCTCCGGTCCCCCTTCTTAAAGAGGGGAACCACCACCCCGGTCTGCCAGTCCAGTGGTACAGTTCCCAACTGCCACGCGATGCTGCAGAGACATGTCACCCAAGACACTCCCACAGCATCCAGAGACTTAAGGTACTCAGGGCGGATCTACTCCCAGGGCCTTGCCACAGAGGAGCTAGTTGACTACCTCGGTGACTTCAGCCCGGATAATAGACAGGGTCACCCCAAAGTCCTCGTTCCCTGCTTCTTCAAAAGAAGGCGTGTCAGTGGGATTGAGGAGATCCTCAAAGTATTCCTTCCACCGCCCGACAATGTCCCCAGTCGAGGTCAACAGCCCCCCACCTGCACTTAACACTGTGCCTGTGGAGAACTGCTTACACCTCCTGAGGCGCCGAATGGTTTGCCAGAATTTCTTCGAGGCCAACCAATAGTCCTTCTCCATGGCCTCACTGAACTTTTCCCAGACCCGAGTTTTTGCCCCTGCAACGGTCCGGGCCGCAGCTCGCTTAGACTGCCGATACCTGTCAGATGCCTCTGGAGTCCCACAAGCCAGCCAGACCTGGTAGGACTCTTTTTTCAGCTTGACGGCATCCCTTACTTCTAGTATCCACCACCGGGTTTGGGGGTTATCGCCACGACAGGCACCAGAGACCTTACGACCACAGCTCCGAGCAGGAGCAGAGACAATGGAAGTGGAAAACATGGTCCACTCGGACTCAATGTCCCCAACCTCCCTCGGTACCTGTTTGAAGTTCTCCCGGATGTAGGAGTTAAAGACTTCCCTAACGGAGGGCTCAGCCAAATTTTCCCAGCAGACCCTCACAGTACGTTTGGGTCTTCCGAGTCTTTCCGGCCTCCTTCCCCGCCAGCGAATCCAACTCACCATCAGGTAGTGATCGGTGGACAGCTCCGCCCCTCTCTTCACCCGAGTGTCCAAGACACAAGGCTGAACATCGCCTGAAACAACTACAAAGTCGATTATCGACCTCCTGCCTAGGGTGTCCTGATGCCAGGTGTATTGATGGACATCCTTGTGCTCAAACATGGTGTTCGTTATGGACAAACTGTGACGAGCACAGAAGTCCAAAAACAAAACACCACTCGGGTTCAGATCGGGGGGGGGTGCATTCCCACCAATCACGCCCCTCCAGGTGGCACTGTCATTGCCCACGTCGGCATTGAAGTCCCCCAGTAGGACAATGGAGTCCCCCGTTGGGGCACTTTCCAGTACCCCTTCGAGAGACACCAAGAAGTTCTGGTACTCCAAGCTGCTGTTCGGCCTGTAAGCCAAAACCACAGTTAGAGACCTGTCCCCCACCCGAAGGCGGAGGGACATGATCCTCTCATCCACCAGGGTGAACTCCAACACTCCATCACGGCAGAGCTGGGGGCTCACGAGTAAGCCCACACAAGCCGGACGCCTCACACCTTGAGCAACTCCAGAGTCACCCAGGATTAATTTTTCTTCCATGATCAACTTTTAAAGGGTTGTCACTTCAGTAAATTAAAAAGGGTCTCAATCTATATATCACGACCAAATCAAAGTCCCAGATTGATCAAAGTTCAACTTACAGTTCAGTGTAAGGTTGGACGACTCTTTTAAATTGACAGTTGACGATGTTTGCAGTAAACCATCGGGATGGACGTTGATATCGTCGGGGGGTTCATTTTTCATTATTATAATTATTATTCGTTATTGTACTTTATTACTTTATTTCTTTTATTTCCCAACTAATGACTCATTCGCGATGATCCAGTATAAACTGAGGGAAGTGACTTTAACAAAAAAAATAACAAACAAAATAGTAAAGAAGTAGTCTGCTCCTGCATTTACAGATTTTCTCAGTCGCTTGTGTACAATTCTCAGATCAGAATAGAAGTTTGCAAATACTTGTGTGCATTTCTCAAAACAATTTGTACAAACAGCAAAACACTATGGATTTCTTGCAAAAGCCTGTAACTTGCTCAAAATCTTTAGTTCATCTCTCAAAACTAAGTCTTTATGTCATTGAACATGTCAGTGCCATCAGAATGTCAAGTCCTTGTGTCATTGTCTACGAACTAGACAGTCAAATTTCTTAGTCATGTTGTCAATATAACTGTGTACTTTAGAGGGAGATTCTGATGTAAAATATGACTAAAGTTTTGATGACAATTATTGTAAAATGTAAGTTACACCTTTTTTGTTTGATTACAAGAGACTGGACAAGATTCACATTTACACTTTTATTGTTCATATTGTAATTATCCATCTCGCAGCTCTAGGTGAACGAGCTACCGAACTCAGGAGAACCGGGTCTAACAGTGTGTGTCCGGGCAGAGTTCGGACCGCCAGCACACACAGTGGCTTTGTTTGGGGCAGTGAGTGTGTGAGCTTTTCAAGCAGAAACATCCATTTCCGGTTCCGGGTTACACAGCAGGACGCGTGGCGTGCCTCTCTGTGAATACAACTATCTTCAAATTACTTAAAAAGTTGATTTTCTCCAAAAAAGAGAGCTGACCATGCCCGCGAAGAAAACCCAGGAATACGAACCACCCCCTGCAAAAGAGTGGAGACGCTTTTTCCCCTGCTCCTGCCGCTTCCTGCTTTATTTGCTTTTTAATCATTTAATTAATCATTTTTAATTATTTTACCTCATCCACAAATCCTGGAATATCAGACTGGTCATCCTTTTTTGTGACTTCCACCTATACAAATCAATATTTTTACGTCTGACAAGCCAGCGACATGTCCGGAAGAGGAAGAAAAACAAACTCCCACTGTGAACGCTGTCGGATCTACCAACAAGAAATAAAAGAGCTACAAACACGGATATTTACTTTGGAAAGTGAAAATGGACTTCACAAGACCCTTCCAGTAACATCGGGTGGTAGGAAGCCCACTCTTACTACAAACGAGAAGAATAACAGTGACATAGACCTGAGTGATGTTGTGTCTTTTCCGAAACTTTGTGCGGAGGAACTCTGTGTTAAGCCAAAGCGTAAAGATGACAAAACATCCGAAATAAAGCTCACAAACAGATTTTTACCCCTAACACAATGTGAAGTTAAAGAACAAAGTGAAATTGGACCACATAATAGGAGTCATAATGTTGGCAACAAAGCAAAGGCAGAAAGAAAATCTGTGCCAAATGTCAAGGTCAGAGATACGCTGCTGCTTTGAGATGGCGCTATAAGTGGAGTCAGCCACAGAAGAATGCAAACTTTATGTTGCCCAAGTTCTACTGTTCCAGTGATTACAGAACTCTTATCTAAAGTCTTGTACCAAGGAGTTAAACGAATAATCATCCATGTAGGTGCTGTCGATATCAAAAAAGAACAATCTGAACGTCTGAAAAAAGACTTCATCAAGTTATTTGAAGAGATCGACAAAGTACAGGTTGAAGCATTCATCAGTGGACCTCTTCCTAACATCGATGGGGTGTCACTCAAGTTCAGTCGTCTGTTTCAGCTGAACAATTGGCTCTCCAGAGAGTGTGCTTCCAGAGGATTCCATTACATTGAGAACTTCAATACATTCTGGAAACGAAAGGACCTATTCATGGGAAGAGGCCCACACCTGAACAGAGGTGGAGCAAGAGAGTTAGTGAAGAACCTCCTCCACGCTCTGGGGCATAGAGGCCAAGGCCCTGAAAAGGCAGTAAGGAAGGACCGAGCCAGTGTCCCAGGAACCACAGCACAACAGCGGCAAAAACAACTACCTCCACCACCACCGGTCAATGACTTGGATCCAGCAGCACCAGCACCACAACCCCCTCCATCTAAGGACTCAGCAGCACCAGCACCACAACCACCTCCATCTAAGGACTAAGCTGCACCAGCATCACAACAATCACCGCCAGCTAAGGACCCAACCGCAGAACCGCAACAACAACCACCAGATTTGGCCCCAGAAATACCACCATCTGACCAGCTGTGGGCGCCCCCTGCTACATCTACTCCCAGTGAAGACTCACTTTCCTTTTCGCCCCCCCCACTTTCACCCATGGCCCTACCTAGCCATTTTGATAGCCTCATTAAGTCAGGAATTAAGATGGCTCCCCTAACACCTGTGAGCCTCAGACCAAACAGGAGCTCTCCTACCCCTCCAGCGCCCCCTCCTTTTCCTTCACCCAAAGTCCCTCCAACACGTCTTTCATCCAAAGCCCCTCCAACACGCCCCCTCCGTCGTTCACCCAAATCCCGTCCAGCTCCCGCTCCTCCTGGTCCATCACCCAAACTACCCTCACCTCGACCTCCCCTGTGCGCCTCTAGACGTGCTATCCCCCAGAGCTAGGATGAAACGGGCCCCCAGTGCCCTAGGAAAGGTTATGTCAAACTGGGGCCCTGTGATGAACAGCTTCCTTCTGGTGCTATACCTGTAGTTGCACCACGTAGAATGCAAAAAAGGGCAGTTAGACTGTCCAATCAAAGAAATCTAGTTCATATTCCTTGCAAGAAGGTTTTGACCAGTTCCAAGGAAACTAATCTCAAATTTGCTGCACGCAATGTCAGATCTTTATGCAACAAATCATTTTTAATCAATAATCTTATCTCTTTTTTTAATCTTAATTTTATGTTATTAACTGAAACATGGCTTGACAAAAACACAGGAAACATAGTTCTAGTCGAATCAACTCCCCCCCAACTACAAACATGAATCGGAAATATGAGAAAATAAAAAGGGTGGAGGCGTTTCTGCACTGTTTAGAGATAATATTGCAACCCGCATACTATCATTTGGTGTGTTTTCATCATTTGAGTATGTGTCCTTTAAGATTGAGTTAAAACAAACTCCTCCCTTACTCTGCATAGTCATGTACAAACCTCCTCAGCACAGCCAAAGTTTCATTGATGATTTCACTGAAATGCTCTCAGTTGTGTGCACAGACTTTGATGGTCTAGTCATTACAGGTGATTTTAATGTTCATGTTGATAATGTCAATGACAGAAATGCAAAAGATATCAATGCTGTCCTTGAAACCTTTGATCTAATTCAGCATGTCAGTTGCCCCACCCACAGCAGAGGGCACACTCTGGACCTGCTCATCACAAATGGGGTTAATATTCACAATGTCAGTGTGGTTGATGTCGCCCTCTCTGATCATTTCTGTGTATTCTTTGACCTGTCTGTTGCTCCCAAACCACCGCCTGGCCCTTCAGTTGTCCAAGGGAGACAAAAAAATGAGAGCACTAGGGCACAGTTTGTAGAAATGATAGACCCTGAAAATGCCTCTGGTGCCAATGTTGATGAAATGCTGAATTCTGTTACTTCTAGCATCTTGAATGTTCTGGATGCCATTGCCCCTATGAAGGTTAAATTGAGAAAACATAGACAGAAAGCTCCCTGGAGGAACGATGATCTAGTCAGGGCACAGAAACAACAGTGTCGCAGAGCTGAGCGAAAGTGGCGCAAGTCAAAACTCCAGGTTCATTATGAAATGTATAAGGGGTAGTTGTACGCTTACAACCAGATCTTATGCAGAACAAGGGAAAGGTACTTCTCTGAAATCATTGGAAGTTGCAGCAGCAACTCTCGTGTCCTGTTCACAACAGTAAACAGATTAACTAACCCTCCAACCCAGCTACCAATAGAACTGGTTTGCACACCTAAATGTAATGAGTTTGCTGTATTTTTTAATGACAAGGTTCAGAGCATTAAAAAAGCCATCAACTCCACAACACATATAACTATCGAACGGCCACCTACTCACTCTAAGCTGACTCACTTTGTACCTGTCACTGACCAAACTGTCCAAGATACCATCACCCGTCTGAGCTCGTCTACATGCTGCCTTGATGTGTTACCCACTAGATTTCTAAAGTCTGTCCTGAACAGTGTGTTGCCATCAATTACTCAAATAGTTAACATGTCTCTTCAATCTGGAATATTTCCAGAGACCTTAAAAACTGCAGTCATTAAACCTCTCCTGAAGAAAAGCGGTCTTGATCCCACTGTACTGAATAATTACAGACCTATCTCTAATCTGCCATTTTTAGGAAAAGTCCTTGAAAAAGTTGTCTACCAACAGCTCACTGCTTTTCTTTTATTAAACAATTCATTTGATGTTTTCCAGTCAGGTTTTAGACCCCATCATAGCACAGAAACTGCTCTTATCAAGGTAACCAACAACATCCGCCTGAACACTGATGATGGCAAAGTCTCTGTCTTAATCCTGCTAGACCTGAGTGCTGCCTTTGATACTGTTGATCATGGGATCCTTTTGCACAGACTCCAAGACTGGGTTGGCATCTCTGGATCTGCCCTAAGTTGGCTCAAGTCTTATCTAGAAGACAGGAAATATTTTGTTGAAATTGGGAGTTCTGTTTCAGACTACATGGCCTTGACTTGTGGTGTGCCCCAGGGATCTATCCTGGGACCCCTTCTGTTCAACCTCTACATGCTGCCACTAGGGCAGTTAATATGCAGTAATAACATATCTTATCACAACTATGCAGATGATACTCAGATCTATGTGTCACTGACAGCGGGTGAATATGGGCCGGTGGATTCACTCAGCCACTGCCTCCAACAGATCAGTGCGTGGATGCAGAACAACTTTCTCCAGCTAAACTCAAACAAGACCGAAGTTATTATTTTTGGCCCACAGAAACAAAGAGAAAGAGTCAGCAGCTACCTTCATTCTCTGTCTCTTAAACCCTCAAATCAAGTCAGAAATCTAGGGGGAATCATGGACTCTGACATGAACTTTAACAGCCATATCAAGTCAGTAACATCAGCAGCATTTTACCATCTGAAAAACATTGCCAAAATCAAAAACATAGTGTCAAAGCCAGACCTGGGGCCTGTTTCAGAAAGGAGGTTCAACCAACTCTGAGGTTAAACTTGAACTCTGAGTTGGTCAGTCGGGAGATTAACAACTCTGAATTTTCTGTTTCAGAGAAGCTGATCGGAGTTAGGTCAATCAATTCTGAGTGGACTGATTCGGAGGTAAGGGTGCACACCGCGACTATAAGAAGCCATTATCAATTGAGCGCAGATATTACGAGTCACCATGGCAACCGTGAAAAAAAAAGAGGTCTGCATATTTTTCGCCAGCTGAACTTGACGTGCTGCTGCAGAGTTACAGTGAATATGAGCACATATTCCAGAAGAAAAGCAACACCGCTGCATCTGCAAAACAGAGACAGTTAGCGTGGGAAAACATAGCTGCTCAAGTTAATGCCTAAGTTTGCATTTAAATCATTGTTATAAAATATTGGCTGTAATAACTTTTTAAATAGCGTAAGGTGTGAAATAAAAAATGGCGATATTTAGGTGTACTTTTGAAGTGTTCTTCCTGGTGTAATTTCATGAAATGCTGCATAGTGTACAGAACCAATCGGGGGAAAATGCATTTAACGTCGGTAATGTTTAGAGGACTTTTTTGTTAACCTTCCCCTCTTGCAAACGTTGGTCAGTTTAATGTTAATACATGCAATTGTGTATTTAAAAGTGAACTTTTGTCTACTGTTGAACCTTTTGCTGCGCGAAGACTTCTTTCTTTTCTCTCGTCTTTCCGACCGTGGTCAGAAGCGCAGGGGAGATTTCCTCCAGGGCCGAAGGGAATTCTCCTCCGGGGTTCACTTCCCTTTCGAAACCCTCAATCTCCAGAGCGGATTAAGAATGACTCCAAAACAGTTATTCTGGGAATGACACCTTCTCTTTATTTAACTAAGTGCTCTGTCCTCCGAACACACAATATATACCACGCACACACCTCCGCTCCGTGCTCACCCCCCCCCCCCCCAACTGCACCTACATTCGCCCCTCCCCTTGTCTCTCGTGGCTCGCACCCCGCTGAGCACACACACACACACTGCAACACTACCCTTGTATTGATCAAGTGGTATAGGTTTATATGGGATTAAGAAAGTAAGCAGTGCTAGCAAATTGTGTTTCCAAAAAGTAATTGATACATTAATTTAATTCAATGTCCCTGATTTCATTTTCATGTAGATGCAATCCTGCAGGAACATGGCAGCAGCTAAAAATGAAGTATAAAAACATAATTCGATCAGGTCAAATTTGAGCATGTCATGGATGTAGGCTTTGTTGACAATATTTGACATATGAAACATCTACATAGCAATACATATCTAATGTTGTTTTCATTGTATATATGTAATTGACTGCAACGAAAAACGGTAACGCTCAAACAAAAACGTATGAGGAAATGACAAAAAATCGAGTCATCTCAAAATCCTCGCACGACGTAAATGTAATTCTCTATGAATTAATGCAGCCTCCTCGTCTATTGGGTCCTCCAAAAAAGGACAAGCCATTCTTGTCACTTAGACCGTCTCTGTGTGACGGAAATGTGGGCAATGAAGGTTAAAGCGAAAAATACCGCTTCGTCTTTAAAAAGGGGAGGGGACCGGCAGAAACTTTGAGTTTAGAGAATAAAACCTGCTCCCGACCAGGTTAGGTTCACAGCATAAGTAACCATGGACACTGACTCCGAGTATAAGTTACCTCTCTTTCAGAAACGGGTTTGACTTACTCTGCTTTCTCTGGTTTAACAAACTTCCCATTCTGAAACGGAAAACCCAGGGTTTCCCTGATTTCAGGGTTAACGCACTCAGAGTTTACACTTAACCTCCTTTCTGAAACAGGCCCCTGGAGATACTTATTCATGCATTTGTCTCCAGTAGGTTAGACTACTATAACGGCCTCCTCATCGGCCTCTCCAAACGAGCTGTAAACAGCTTCAGTACATCCAGAATGCTGCTGCTCGAGTCCTGACCAGAACCAGGAAGTATGATCACATTAGTCCTGTGCTCAGGTCTCTGCACTGGCTCCCTGTACCTCAAAGAATAGACTTCAAAGCAGCTCTGCTTGTGTACAAGTCTCTCCATGGCCGAGCACCAAAGTACATCTCTGACATGTTAGTGCCATATGAACCATCTCGTACTCTGAGGACCTCAGGGGCTGGCCTCCTGTTGATTCCCAGAGTCAGAACTAAACAAGGGGAATCAGCGTTTCAATATTCTGCAGCTAAAATTTGGAACAGCCTCCCTGAAGTCGTAAGACAGGCCTCTTCTGTGTTCATATTTAAATCTAGACTTAAAACATTTCTGTTTAGCCGTGTATATGACTGAAAGGTCCTATCTTCAATTTTCTTTCCTTTCCTTCCTTTATTTTTAAATAAATTTTCAAATTTTTTCTTTTCTTTTAAAGTAAATTTTACGTTGATTATTTCTATTATGTATTGTGATTTTAATGCATTTTTCTGTTTTGTGAAGCACCTTGAATTACTCTTTGTAAGAATTGTGCTATACAAATAAACTTGCCTTGCCTTGCCTTGCCTTACGAAGACCTCAAAAAGACTCTTGACATTATTCAAGAAACGCTGAAAATTTTATGGAACAAGTGTCCGCTAAGCTAACGCCACTTTGGGAAATGATGGAAGAGTTCCGAAGATTTCAAAACGAGCAGCGAGAAAACCGGGTCGAGATTCTGCAGAAAAGACTGGACGATGTGGAACAACAAGTAAGAATTAATAATGTCATTCTCACTGGAGTACCAATCAAAACCGGAATGAAGCTGACAGCAGGAGATAGCACTGCTAATGCTAGCGCTAGCGTAGATAGCAGTGCTAATACGGAGATCGGTGGAGAGACTCTGGAACAGCAAGTACATTCATTTCTCACATCTAAAGGGATTTCCCTGGGTCTCAATACCATCGAGACCTGCCACCTGCTCCCCAGGAGAAAGGAGACGGATAAACCAGCGATCCTCATCAGGTTTGTGAATCACAAACACAAGCTAGCTTTGATGACCCAAAGGAAACACCTGAAAGGATCGGCTGCTTATCTGAACGACCAACTCTCAAAACATGCACGGCTTCTCAGGAAGCGTTAGCAGATTAAAAACACTTGGGTTAAAGGCTGCAGGATTTACGTCAAACCGCTCAGTCCAGAGGACCGGTCCAAGGTTGTGAACACCATGAAAGACTTTGAAAAGTGTTTGATCACGGTCGTCTGAAACAACATGGAGTAATAAACCAAAGAGCCAAATAATTTCAAGAAATATGACGCCTGGATTCCTCACTTTCTCTGTATGTCTGACGTCACCTGAATAACAGCAGAGAGTTCTGACCTGCAGACAACTTGACCTCAACTTCCACCGCAGCTGATATCAGCTGAAGAAGGATATGGACCTGAATCTAATGTCTGCAGACATAACATCGAAGACAACTGTTAACTGTTTTGAACCCACAAGATTAGCTGTCATTCAGCAGAAGAAGAAATACCAACCTTGGACAATCGACAGTTTGTGGACCCTTTTTTATTTTTCCCTTACAGCATTACTTTATTATAAAAATAAATAAATAAATACAAAAAAATATAAAAAAAAAGTAAAACAAATGATTAATCACTTATTGAAAATTGTTAAATTGATTGACTTTTAATGATATTACTTCACTTGCTCCAAAAATTGATAAAGTGATTCAAAAATCTTTCCTAATGTAGCATAATTTTGCACATGTTTTTAACTTTTGATACTTGATGAAATTTTGCTATGAAAATTCCTGAAACAGTGTTGTGTCTACTTTACTGATATAGTATTATGTTTTATTCATATGAATGACTTTTATAAGCAACATAATCTGCATATATTTCAGATGACTGATCTGCATTAGCCATGTTGATTTCTAAAATAGTTATTTTTGACGTAATACTTAAGTAATTCATCTTTGGCATTGCTTTATCGATACCTTATGATTCTTAATTCTGTCTGATAAAACCTAGGAACCGGATATTGATAAATCATGTAATAAAATGGTTATAGTATAACGGGGTGGGATTATATAAGTTTGCTTCCTTCCACTCCCTTTCAAGCAATCTTTATTAATATGTCTAATTATCCTAAGTTTGATTAGTTACTGTATGTATGTATAACTGATGATTATATTGCTTTTGTGTATTATTTCTACTTAATTGCTTAAAACAAACCATTTCAAATCAAATCAAATGTCGCTCAGTCCTTAAAAAACGTTCAAAAAATTGCGTGGATTTGTGTTTCCAGTCGTGTCCCGACAATATAAAGGCTGATGTTATTCCCACATATTTACGTACAGCCAAAAAGCAGATTGCAGAATTTCCAGCATGGATTTTATGTCCATTCAAAGCTAATGTTGTTAGCCCGTGTTAGCATACTGCTAGCCCTGGCTTCTTTCCGGCTCCGTTCTTCCACAGAAAAAGCTCTGACCACACGGATTAAAAATTAAATGATCAGCAAACAGGCGCTATATAATAACCGTAACAATAATAAAAGCGCATATAGAAGATCATCTCGTATACAACCGAGATGTAATATCTATGTATATAGCCGCTCGCCGGGACTCATTTCCCCTTCCTGTATTTCAAACACTGCTGCGCATGTGCAAATGATTTATTCCAACCGAAAGTATGACCCCATGTGAATGTTTGATATATTCTGAAAAAAAGATTTCTGTGCCCATGTACACGGATACACATGCTTATGGTGTCTACTCGCAGCGTGGCATCACAATGGTGTCTCTCCATCGTAATGTCAGTCACCCATCACAATGGACGATGGTATCGTCCATCAGCACAACCCTAGTTCAGTGGCTACGTGTTTTGTACATAGAGCCCAAAAACGGTTTTAAAAATGTGCAGAGCTCCACATGAATGCTGGAGGTTTGAACATAAAATCTTAAAACGCACATTTACACATGTTTACAGAAAGTGGCCGCTTGAACTCGCATTGCTGAGGGCTGTGTGAACACACCTTCAGATTGTGTAGAATGCTCCAGCATTCAAAACAGTTGTTGCTTTTCCTCTGGCTGTGAAGGAAGCAATTTGTCAGTCAAATGCTGTTACGTCCCTCTTTAGGGGTCGTAAAACATGCATGGACATTAAAAAAACAACACTGTGCTGATGTGACATTTGGATGCTTTAGAGTTTATTTGCAAAAATGATCCAATAAAAAATTAAATTTAGGGTTTTCTTTTTTCATATCTACGGTATACAGTACAGATTAAAATAATGATTTAAGTTATATACAGTTGTCTCCAAGGCAAGGATTAACAATGAACAAAGACACTTTTGTCGACTTTTGTGGACTGTTATCATTAATGTCACAGAATCAATGATGGCAATATTGCTTTATTTTTTTAGAAACACCAGAATTTCTGCACCAACAGTTCAGCTTTTTTATACACTTCCAAAAGTTACAGGACATAAATGCATACAGGAGATGATTCAGGCTGCTTTTCAAGAGGAAAAGTGCTTTAAATGTGCTGTGACTTACTGCAAAACTCCAACAGGCCCTCAGTATTGTGAGAAACTCAAATCACACTCAGTATATGTTCATGACAATAAAGGGAAAGTTCAAGACAAAGAAAGCTCCTGTGATCCTGGAAACCAGTCTGGTTGTTGGAAGGTTGTTAAGAAATGCTGCTTGCTTCACCTTCCTTTAAAGGCAAATGTATGAAAAATTACAATAAGCAGTGCCTTGTGATTTCTGCAAATAGCATGCCTGTCACCAAAGCTTCAGTAGAAAGCTGAAAAGTGCAACGTGTCTTTTGATAACTAATGTCAGCTGATAAATCACACACACAGGTATGGACAGTTAGTGAAGCTATCCAGAGGAGATGCTTTGGTCCAAGATGATTTAAGGTATTTTACTGTTTCACTACAACCAGAAATTGGTGGACACTTATCACTGTCATCTGGCAGCCATAAATGCTGCCTGGGCTTTCTGGACAGATGTGAGATGATTTGAGCTGTTGGGCTGTGGTGGTTCAACCTCAAACCACCACATAGGTGTTAGTATTTCTTTATTTTTCTTTAAATTAAAAAACATTCGTTTTTACTTTGTTTACTTAAAATAAATTAACAATGGGTGCACACTTTTGATGAATTTAATTTACGTGAGAAAAAAGTAGTTTATTCACTTTTGTTTGTTTTCTGAGTTTCCATCTCAGGTGAGCCATCCACAGTAATCAGCAGAGGAGATTGGGAAATTCCACTGGGGAACTGCAGGGGTTGCCAACTCTCCTCATGGACTTTATTTTGCTTATTTAAATGAAATGATTTTGTCCACTTTTTGTTGAAGACTACTTTTGTATTATATGAATTTTGTTTGGTTTCCGTTTCTGTTTTGTAATCAGATTAATTAGTTTGAATGTTTGATTAGTTGGTTTCCTCTCCCTCATGTGTCCAGTATGGTTTTTCCCTGTCTATAAAGTTTCCCCAGTGTGTCAGTGTAATGGCTAAAGTCTGGGCAGGCCTGTTCAGTTTAGTCCCACTTTATTTTCATTTAGTTATTTTTTCAGTTGGGGTCAAATTACTTAAGTTTTGAAACTCTTCTGTTTTTGTACCTTTTTATCTTCCTTTACAAAGAAAAAAACTACAAAAAACAATATTAAAAGATCTTACATGGGCTTATTAATTATTTTTCTTTTTTATGTTATTTTTCCTTAGATTGTGAAGATTGCTCCAGCAGTCAACACAGATGTTTAATTTCCCCCTGGCTCTGAAGGCAGCAATTTGTGAATTACATGAACAGAAGTTAAAGGAAACTTACTGTGCTAATGTGAGACTAGGAAACTTTAGAGATTATTCACAATAATGAGCCCAAAATTATTGAAAAACTGTTTTTTTTTCTTAACTACAGCATACTGTACATATGCTAATTTAAGTTATATACAGCTGTTTCCAAGGCAACGAATAATAATAAAATAAAGTACTACAACTTTATTTTGGCAAAAAGGATTTTGGGGCCAGTCTGTTATCAATAAGGTCACTACACAGCGTCGGTGATGGCAGTATTGATTTCTCTTTGGGAGACACTAGAATTTGTGCTCCAACAATCACAGTTTTCTGCACACTTCCGAAAGTTACAGGAAGTTAATGCATAGAGGTAAGGATTCACGCTGCTGTTTAAAGAGAAAATTGCTATAGATATATACCACCAATAAAAGCAAATATCCATGAGGTACTCATCATTGAGAAAAAATGCAATCACAGTCAGTATATTATTGATATGATAGGGAAAGTACAAGACAAAGAAGGTTACAGTGATGCTGATAACCAGTCTGGTTGTTTGAGGATTGTTAAAAAAAGCTGCTTGCTTCAGCTTCATATAAAGGCAAATGTATGAAAAAGCTACAATAAACATTATAATAAATCCCCATGTGATTTCTGCTATCAACATTACCATCCACAGTTGGTCTATTCTTTGAGGAGAACGTGTAGCTTCTAGCTCTAGAGCTATGCAAAAAGGGATGGGTGCAATTAGGAAAACCGTCCAGAGCAGAACCAGGAGACGCTTTGGTCCAAAGTTATTTAAGGTATTTAAATGTTTCACAACAACCAGATAGCGCTGGACACTTATCAAACCCACTGTCATCTGACTACCATAAATGCTGACAAATGACAGGTATGTTAGAAACAAAGAGGCCACATCCCCAAGGGTCCAAATGTAGAGAATACCATAAATTAAAAAAGGGACGGTCGGCAGATAGAGAAGGTCCAACACGGCCAGACTTAGCATCAGACTCTGGTTCACAGGGGACAGATGCTGGATGTTTCGCTTGAGAATGATCACAGCAATGTTTCCAGGGACTCCAACCAGAAAGCCCAAACCTAGGACAACAGCACAGCTTAAACTCCAGGCATCCAAGGAAAGATCATCAGGATCTCCTGAAGGGGAAGTCATGGAGGTGAACGCATTGTTGGTGACCGGCTCCATCCTGTAGTTGTTCGAGTAAATGGGTCTGTACAAGCAGGACAGAAACTGTAGTTGGATGAAATAATAGTGTTTTATTTAGTTCCAGTGGTGGTAGAGGATTCTGGCTTGAAAGATACGTGGCTTGGATGGATGACTACATCAGCTGCTGGTCTGGTGGAGGTTGTGAAGACTGAAGAGTGGAGCCTTGCTTGGTGTCCCGTTGGAAGACAATTGATGCCAATCTTGGAGGTGAAGCTGTTAGCAAGTCCTGAAGGGGCAAAACACAGAGGGAATAAGTGAGCGGGTAGACTGTGGCTACAGCTGCCCCTGTAGCTTTTGTTTTCTAGTTGCCCCAGAAAACAAAACCCCAATAATTTCCCAGCATCTTGGTTCTTTGAGCTCCTCTGTAAAGCCCTGTATCAGAAATCTTGGTGTATGGTTTGAACAGTCAATGTCTTTGGACTATCATTCCAGCCTTTTAATTAGAAACTGTTTTTATCATTTACGTAACATAGCAAAACTGCAGGCGTTTTTATCTAACTCAGTCTTAGAGATGGTTATCCATGCTTTTATTTGTTCTTATTTAGATTATTGTAATTCTCTTTTTATTTGTTTTAACAAATCTGTTTTTAACCGTCTTCAGTTAGTTCAAAACACTGCTGCAAGGCTTTTAACAGGATCAGACAAAAGGGGACACATTACCCCCATTTTATCCTCCTTGCACTGGCTCCTAATCAAGTTTCGTATTGATTTCTAAAATTTTAGTTTTAACGAAAAAGCTTTAAATGGACAGACCCCAAAATACATATCAGACTTGCTCTGTCCCTACGCCTCCAGCCGTGCCCTCCGATCCTCAGATCAAAATCTTTTAAAGACTTTTAAAGACCAATTATAAAACCAGAGGAGACCGGTCATTACAGGCTATAGCCCCCAGACTCTGGAATGCCCTCCCTCTGTCCCTTCGTGTGGCCGACACTGTCGATTCTTTTAAAAGTCAACTGAAGACACTTTTATTCAAAAATGCTTTTAGCTGACTGGTTTTATTGTTACTTTTTATTATATGTTTATTTTTCTTCAATTTAGTTTTGCTTTACATTATATTTAATTGATTGTTTTTCTGCTTTTACTGGTTTGTATATTTTTTATTGTTCAGCGTTTTGTGATTTTATCTGTGAAAGGCGCTATATAAATAAAACTTACTTACTTACTTACTTGGCTTGAGATCTTAACATGAGTCAGTACTCATACGCGAAGCTCGTGGGGAAGCAGACGAACTGACGTTGGCAAAAGGGTGAGGAATCCAGATAAAGGCTGCAGGCTGATGAGTAGAGGGGTAGCAGGTGTGTAGATGATCCAAGGTAGGTGTGGGAGAAAACCAGGACCCTAACAGTAGTTTGGCTCTCAAGTCTTTATGACTGGCTCATGAGGATCTGCTGTTAGATTTATGCTGCAGACGTAACAGGAAATTTCAAGTCTTACTTTTTTTGGAGAACAAAGCTTCTCTAGAAGAAAATGTAGTTAAAGGAAATGCAAATCTTATGAAAATGTTTTAAATAAATTAGTCATATTTTACGGTATTATTTGTATGAAATATGTGTCATGTCATGTGAGCAGATGCTCTTTCTTCTGGGCTGATTCAAACTTTTAGACAGATTTTTTTTTTTTCTATGTGAAGATGAAGCAGCTGAAAAATCTGTCTGCAGCTTCCTGGCAGAATTCAGTTCAACGTAGTTTTTTAATTTTTTTTGTACCCAGAAGCTAGGGTATTTATTTATTTATTTTTTCTTGATAAGGATAAAAAATTACATTAGGGGGTAGGGTTGGGGTGGTATAAACAGTAAATGCACAGGAAAAATCATCCAGCATTTGTCCATTTTAAAGTAACAGAAATAATTTTATATTTTACAAATATTATGAATCATATTAATTGATTTGTTTTCATATTTAAGTGGTATAATGTATCTTTTTTTTTTTTGGGGGGGGGGATTTGGCACATTATGATGCAAAACTTAAAACCAAAAATATATTGGTTGTTACACAGTGGAGCGGTTAGCACTCTTGCCTCACAGCAAGGAGGCTCTTGGTTCAAATCCCGGCTGGGGGACCTGAAGCAGAACATCAATGCCCTTCTGTGTGGAGTTTGCATGTTGTCTTTAGCTCCGTGGCATTTTGTAGAGTGTCCGCCCTGTGGCTGGAAAAAACCCAGGCTGGGTCAAACCAAAGACCCAATGCCACCCTGCTTGACACTGTAAATGACACTCACCACCAAATGCGTGACCCGAGCACGGCTGTGTCTGCAGCTCACCGCTCTAGCAGGAGATGGGTCAAATGCAGAGGGCAAATTATCTGTCACACCTATGCGTGTGACAGATAATAGGACTTTAACTTTAACTTATTGACATGATAGGGAAGGTTCAAGACTAATATGATCACAGTGATGCTAGAAACTAGTCTGGTTGTTTGAGGATTGTTGACTAATGCTGCTTGCTTCACCTTCTATAAAGAAGGAAAAACCTGCAATAAACATTGTCATAAATCCCCCTGTGATCTCTTCTATCATCACCATCACCAGAAAAGTAGAGAGCTGGGGAATTTAATTGTTACAGTTTTTACCCATTCCCATGAATGGATGGGTGCAATTAGTGAAGCTATACAGAGAAGAACCAGGAGACGCTTTGGTCCAAAATGATTTAAGGTAATTTGCTTTTTCACATCAACCAGTTGTTGGACACTTAGCAAAGTAACTGTCATCAGACTGCCATAAATGCTAACGTGCAACAGGTATGTTTGAAATTTACAGGCCCCAGGCCCAATTTCCCAACTGAAGAGCAGATTATCGCTCCAGAACGGGAGGGTCAGCAAACAGAGAAGGTCCAACACGGCCAGACTCAGCATCAGACTCTGGGTCACATGGGACAGATGTTGGATATTTGGCTTGTGAATGATCACAGCAATGTTTCCAGGGAATCCAAGCAGAAATACCAAACCAACGACCACAGTGCAGGTTACATACCAGAAGTCCCAGGAAGGAGGATATCCTGGAGAGGAAGTATTGGGTCATTCCCTACCACTTTCTGATGTGTTTCCCATTTTGACTTCGGGATTTCCAGTTGTCCACTGGAGAAAGGTAGTTTGCCATCTCTCAGTGGGTGGAGTGTCCCTGCCCCAGGTGGAGGAGTTTAAATACCTTGGGGTCTTGTTCATGAGTGAGGGAAGATTGGAGTGTGAGATTGACAGGTGGATCGGAGCGGCGTCCGTTGTTATGCGGTCGCTGTATCGATCCGTTGTGGTGAAGAAAGAGCTGAGCCAAAAAGCAAAGCTCTCAATTTACCGGTCGATCTTCATTCCAAATTGACATATGGTCATGAGCTATGGGTCATGATTGAAAGAACGAGGTCCTGAATACAAGCGGCTGAAATGAGCTTCCTCTGTAAGGTGGCGGGGTGCTCCCTTAGAGATAGGGTGAGAAGTTCGGTCACCCGTGGAGAGCTCGGAGTAGAACCACTTCTCCAAATCGAAAGAAGCCAGTTGAGGTGGCTCGGGAATCTGGTCAAGATGCCTCCTGGACGCCTCCCTGGAGAGGTGTTCCGGGCATGTCCCACTGGGCGGAGACCCAGGACACGTTGGAGAGACTACGTTTCTCAGCTGGCCTGGGAACAACTCAGGGTTCCCCAAGAGGAGCTGGAGGAAGTGGCTAGGGCAAGGAAAGTCTGGGCATCTCTTCTTAGACTGCTGCCCCTGTGACCCGGTCCCGGATAAGCGGAGGAAGATGGATGGATGGATGGATGGATGGATGGATGGATGGATGGATGGATGGAATGGTTTCCAGTTCATATTCTGCACTTGGTTGTGGCACTTCATGTATGCTTTCTCTTGCCAGCATCTTACAGCATGAGTTAAATATCAGAGGTTACAGGAAGGAGGAGCTGGAAAATGTCCTGAAGAGGAAGTGTCAGAGTTGAACACACTCATAGTGACTGACTCCATCCTGTAGTCTGGCTAGCAATTTCTAATAAATGGCTGATGGGGATGTGCTGTTATATTATGCTCCAGACGTAACAGGACATTTTTGGCCTTACTTTTAAAGGAAACAAATCTTCTCTTCAATGAAATTCAGAGAAAGGAATTGCAAATTGTATAAACAATTTGGACATACCATTAACATAGTTTCTGGTAAATAGTTTTGCTCCAACTATAACTAGAGACTGGTGAATTTATGCATGACCCAGACACTTAGGCAAAATGAAACACAAATCAGCAAGTAATAGGACATGCTCATGACTAAAAGACCAAGGCCTAAAGTTTCCTTCAGAGAGAGGGGCTTCCTAAACATGAGAGACGGCGTTCTTTTTCCTGGGCTGGTTAAAATTCATGGATAAACTTTTTTTCATTGTAAAGAGCCAGTTGCACTTCTCTGAAGAATATCTACTCAGCTTCTAGTGACAATTAAGTTCAACCAAGTTTTTTTTTAACTTGAAAACGATGACATTTAAATTTTATTTGTCCTTTAATACAATGTTACCAGGGAATCCAACCATAAAGACCAATCCAAGGACCACAGCACAGATTAAATGCCAGAAGTCCCAGGAAGAAATAGGAAGATGTCCCGAAGAGGAATTATTGGAGGTGAACACACTCACAGTGACCGGCTCCATCCTGCAGTCTGGCTACCAAGTCTTCATAACTAGATGTGCCTTTGAAATTATGCTGCAAATTTAGCAGGAAACTTTCAGCCTTATTTTTATAGAGACAAAGCTTCTGTAAAATCAAATTCAGAGGAAGAAAATGCAAATCCTATGAAAATTCTTACACAACAACAGCATATTCATGTTAAGTATGTTTAAAGTATTTACAAATGGGAACTGGAACAGCTATGTGTGTGAAGGTTTTGCAGCCAACAAGTATGTTTCTATTATTTGAGTGTATGTGGATAAATGTGTCTTTGGACAGGCTTGACAACTCATTTAGTAGAGAATTATTTATTTCCATAGTTTCTTTTAGTTTGCAAGGCTCCGTTCAGATAAAATAAAAACAAGATCTCCACGGAAAACTTCGGGTATCAATCTACCCCTAATGGAGCTCACAGGTGGAAGCTGAGGAGGAGGGTGGGGAGACAAACTCAGTGCTCAAGGAAATGGATGAAGAGGGCTCTGGCTGCACACCTGTATTTTTTCTTTTTTTTTCTAACTTGTTCTGTCCAACAACTGAGCAAACAGATGAGCACTGAAGTCCTTTTGTATTGGACAGGTTTTACTATTACAAAAAGGGGTAATGAATCTTCGGATAGCCAGTGTGTAAATTTGTATGAACCCCTTTCCGTTTTTGTTTTTTTATTACCGTATTTTCCGGACTATAAGTCGCACCGGAGTATAAGTCGCACCAGCCCAAAAATGCATTATAAAGTAGAAAAAAACACAGATAAGTCGCACTGGACTATAAGTCGCACTTTGACGGGAAATTTATTTAAAAAATCTGAGACCAAGATCATACATCTCACCTTGAAAGGCAACTTATAATAACAGGACGCACAACGAACTGAGTACGTGCCTGCTTTATTAACATAAAACCACTGCGTGAGTGGGACTTGGACTTTAAAGGGCTACTGGTAAGCTCAATGCTGGACTCCTTTTTTTAATATGTCACGTTGTTGTATTGGGTTAAAAGAAAAAAAAAATTACCGGTAAATGTTCTAAAATGTTATACAAATGTTTGTATTGAAATGATACATATTTGTTAACCTGAAAAAAGATAATTATTAGTAAAATACTATTTAAATTAAAATAAATTGTATTTAAGTGTGGGAGCATGCAGGTCACAAACACACTTGACAGTATGAAAGTACCACTAAGTACCACTCCGAGCCTGGAGCGCCCTCTTGCAGTTGTCAGTGAAAATAACGAACATGTGAAATTATTCAACAATGTAATTTATTTCAAATATAAGTCGCTCTGGAGTATAAGTCGCACCCCTTGCCAAACTATGAAAAAAAGTGCGACTTATAGTCCGGAAAATACGGTATTTAAGGCCCCAACTGACAGTGTGTTCAGTGAATGTCTCAGGGGCTGGAGAGCAGAGGATGATTGGTGCTGAAGGACAGATCTTCATGGGAGAACAAGCCTCTGCATGGGATGTACAACCGGACCTTAACTGAAGTGGCTGATATAAAGAAGTCCGGTAATGCTTTCTTTTACAGTACAGTACTTACAGTGTACTTAATTGGTATTTACATGGTACTTATTGTGTAACTACTGGGTACTTTCAGGGTACTTACATGGTACTTTCTATGGGACTTTACTGGGTACTTACATGTAAATACCACTTAAGTACAGTGTAAGTACTGTACTGTAAAAGAAAGCGTTACCAGAAGTCCTACCTTTGGCTAGAAATGGCTGGCCTATAGGACAGCACTGAAGCAAGAAGCAAGCCCTGAGCAATAGAGGCTCAGATCTACCACACCAGACAAGACCCAAGATGCAGCTGTGTAAAGAGGTGCCTGAAACAGTCCAGCACATAACTGCAGGGTGGAAAATGCAAACAGAGAAATCATGCAATTAATGCATTTAAATCTGAACTACAAGGACTAACTTGGAAAATACTGTATGAAAGCAACGGTGTCAACTCAGCTTATGAAAAATTCATGCAGGGGTTTGCAACAATATACGACAAAAACTGCCCATTTACAAAATACTGTAATAGAAAACAATAATATAAAACCCATGAATGACAACTGGACTGAGAAAAACATGCAAATAAAAGAGCAATTTTTTACAAATAATTCTTAAAAAATAGAACTGTTGAAGCGGAGCAGCGATACAAAAAATATAAAAACAAATAGACCAGGATCATGAGATCATGCAAAAAGACCATTACACAAAAAATATGAAAAATAATGTGTGTAACAGTGTCATCAGAAAACACAAAGAGAAAACCAATTATACAGACTCTTTATTTGGTAAAAATGAGATGTGCAACAATATTCAGGACATGACAAAGGACTCCAATAAATATTTTGTAATTCTAGGGCCAAAGTTAGCCGACAAAAGAAATCAATCAGAAATGGAAACTGTAGAACACTGCATAAAGAGAAATCCAAATTCAATCTATTTGAATACAGTGGAAGCAAAAGAAATTTTAAAAATCATCAAAAAAAAAAACATCTACAGACTGTAACAGAGTTAATATGATGGTGAATATAATTGATTCCATTGTTGAACCGCCAACCTACATTTGCCATTTCACCTTTCAAACAGTAACATTTCAACAAAAAATGAAAATGGCTAAAGTAAATTCATAACACAAATCAGGGGACAAACATCAATTAACAAATGAAAGACCAGTGTCTTTACTCTGCCAATTCTCAAAAATGCTCTAAAAAGTGTTTGAGAAACATAAACTAATGTCCGATGACCAATATGGTTTTAGAAAAAGTAGATCAACATCCATGGCGATTACGCAACTAACTGAAGAAATTATTAATGGCATGGATAAAGAGTTTGCAGTAGAAGTGTTCATCGATCTGAAAAAGGCTTTTGACAAAATTGATCATAGCATTTTAGTAAACCAACTGGAAAGATTTGGAATATGAGGACAGGCATAAAATTGGTTAAACATTTACATTAAAAACTGGCAACAGTTTGTACAACTGGTAGGTTGTAAATCGGCCTTGCTAAATTTAAGCTGTGGAATACCACAAGGGTCAATATTAGGCCCAACCCTCTTCATCCCATACATTAATTACATACACATGGTGTCAAATGAACCTTTATTTATATAGCACTTTTCCAATGGATGTCACTCAAAGTGCTTAAATGTAATGTAAATGTCAAAGACACTTACTTTTTATATGCCGACGACACAAGTATAGTATGTACAGGAGAGAATCTCGTAGTACAATAGTTAACACAGAACTAGGGAAACAAAAACAATGGTTCAACAAAAATAAACCCTGACTCAATATTAACAAAACTAAATTCAAAATTTTTGGAAGTCGCCACATTCCTGAAAATTTGGAAGTAAAAGTTTCTATTGGAAAGAGTGACTGAAATTGGGTTCCTTGGAGTAATTATGGAAAGCAAAACAAGCTGGACGCCACATATAAAGCAAGTCAGAGCTAAACTTGATAAAAGCATAGCAGTGCTGGGAAAAACGTGTCATACACCTACTCACAAAGCATGTCTACCAAAATATTTATCAATAATACTACCATATGTAGAATACAGCATAGAAGTTTGTGGAAATTCTTATAAAACAAATAAACAGAGTTTGTGTATCTTACAAAAAAAAGCAATTTGAATCGTCATGGTGTGGATTATGGAACACATACAAAAACACTATTTTAAAGTCGGGTTAATTAAAATCTGAAAGCGGCACTCAACATGTATAAAGCCATCACTCTCATAGTTAAGTGAGGTTATCCTTGTTTATTAAAATAATTTTGAACACCATGGTGTTAACCTTGAAACTGGTTATAAATTGGTTATTGTTTCATTTAAAGAGTTTTAGGTTTTCTTTCTATTATGAGTACGCTTAAAGATAAAATAAGAATCACAGCAGATTTAGTGCCTATAATTCATAACAAAATTGTGTAATGTAAATTAGGTATTTTTCTTGCTTTTTTTTCCTGTATTGGTTTTAAGGCAAGCTCTTCTGCCCTCTGCTGATCATTGTTATTCTCTGCATCCGTGAGAATTTAACTTCTCTTCATGTTTCTGTCTCCATAGGATGGGCCTTGAACACTTCCTGATTGTGCTGCTCTGTGCAGCTGCTATGACAGTTTCATACAGGGATACATGGCATGAACATGCACATCTTACTCTTAGCAGAATAAAAATTTTCAAACCAAAAACAGAAAAAAATACACTTTGTATAGAATTTTAAACAATAACAAAAAGAGGCAACACCTCTGTCCTGGGTAAAATACTAATATAAACAAAAAATTTAAAAGAGTTCAAAATGTGCGAAATAAATAATACATAAACTCCAACTGAAATTAATAAAGTAGAAACTTTGCTTTAAAAACAAAATAAACCATGCCATTTGTGTCCCTAAAAATGTATGAACAGGAAAGAAAAATCACATTTTGGTTAAGGTGCTGAACATGAGATATCTGCGTAAGTTGCTGTCAATAACTGTTAAACATTTTTGGCAAGGACCATCAGCCTGTTGTGCTGCATGTGACAACTTCTCCCCCCACACTGCAATACTCTGCAAATCCGATGCCTTGTTAATGAAATGCACCGTTAAACTCATATAAGGTTCCATAGTCACTGAAGTACTTGCGGCTGGGTAGCTCATGTCTGGGGTCTAAGGTTTAAATTACATATATAAACCCCGTCTTCTCCAAGGTACACTGACCAAAAATATAAACGCAACACTTTTGTTATTGCTCCCATTTTTTATGGTATGAACTCAAAGATGTGTAACATTTTCCACATGCACAAAATAACCAGTTCTCTGAAATATTGTTCACAAATCTGTCTAAATCTGTGATAGTGAGCACTTCTCCTTTGCCAAGACAATTCATCCCACCTCACAGGTGTGCCATATCAAGATGCTGATTGGACAGCATGATTATTGCACAGGTGTGCCTTAGACTGGCCACAAGAAAAGGCCACATTGAAATCTTCAATTGTATCACACACCACAATGCCAAAGATGTCGCAAGTTTACCATTGTTATTGCATTGTTTAAATACATAACATATAGAACTCTATTGCAATAGAAACAGACATAGATAAAGAAATATATATGTGACGTTATCTTAGAAGGGTGGCTACCCTAACATTTTGGAACACCTCTGTGCTGGCAAGAGAGAGGAACGGGCGGACTCTGGCAATATTCCTTCAGGAGTGGATTCAGACAGCTGTTTATAAATACAAGTGCAATACAATGTCCTGTTCCTCTGCAAAACGTTCGTCAAGCCTCTCATCGTGTGAAGCAGTCCCTGCCACACTCAATATATTTATAGTATAGTATGGAATCCAAAAGACAAAAAACACTATAATGATACTGGTAACCAGTCTGGATGTCTGAGGGTTGTTAAAAAATGCTGCTCGATTTACCTTCCTGTAAAGCTGAACGAATGAAAATGGAATAATAGAAAAGGCAGCAAATCCCACCAGAATCTCTATGAGCAGCATAGCTAACTTCTCGGATGGACAGGAATATTGATTTCTGCTCAACAAAACTATAGTTAGCACACTTCCATAAACACTACAATAAACGAGATATGTTATGATTTTACAGGCTAGTAGGCTGAAGATCCAGCTGTAGAGCAGACTGTAAATCCACAGCGGGAGAGTCAGCAGACAGAGCAGGTCTGACACGGCCAGATTCAGCATCAAACTCTGGCTCATGCTGGACAGCTGCGGAAAATTTGGCTTCAGAATGATGACAGCA
>CM074504.1:27545796-27567987 GCA_037389245.1 Oryzias sinensis
TCAGTTTTGGTTTTTGTGAAATTGGTAAAATGTATGTATTTTTTGCGCATTAGCGACCACTTTGTGGAAGCTAATGGGGCTCCGAATAAATGAATAAATAAATAAATAAATGAAAACTTGGTAGCCAGACTGCAGGATGGAGCCGGTCACTGTAGGTGTGTTCACCTCCAATAATTCCTCTTCGGGACATCTTCCTATTTCTTCCTGGGACTTCTGGCATTTAACCTGTGCTGTGGTCCTTGGATTGGTCTTTATGGTTGGATTCCCTGGTAACATTGTATGACAAGACAAATAAAATTTAAATGTCATCGTTTTTAAGTTAAAAAAAACTTGGTTGAACTCAATTGTAGATATTCATCAGAGAAGTGCAACTGGCTCTTTACATTGAAAAAAAGTTTGTCCATGAATTTGAACCAGCCCAGGAAAAAGAACGCGTCTCTCACGATTAGGAAGCCCCTCTCTCTGAAGGAAACTTTTGGCCTTGGTCTTTTAGTCATGAGGATGTCCTATTACTTGCTGATTTGTGTTTTGGTTTGCATAAGTGTCTGGGTCATGCATAAATTCACCAGTCTCTAGTTATAGTTGGAGCAAAACTATTTACCAGTAACTATGTTAATGGTATGTCCAAATTGTTTATACAATTTGCAATTCCTTTCTCTGAATTTCATTGAAGAGAAGATTTGTTTCCTTTAAAAGTAAGGCCAAAAATGTCCTGTTACGTCTGCAGCATAATATAACAGCACATCCCCATCAGCCATTTATTAGAAATTGCTAGCCAGACTACAGGATGGAGCCAGTCACTATGAGTGTGTTCAACTCTGATACTTCCTCTTCAGGACATTTTCCAGCTCCTCCTTCCTGTAACCTCTGAGATTTAATTCGTGCTGTAAGATGGTAGCAAGAGAAAGCATACATGAAGTGCCACAACCAAGTGCAGAATATGAACTGGAAACCAGTCCATCCATCCTTCCATCCATCTTCCTCCGCTTATCCGGGACCGGGTCACAGGGGCAGCAGTCTAAGAAGAGATGCCCAGACTTTCCTCGCCCTAGCCACTTCCTCCAGCTCCTCTTGGGGAACCCTGAGTTGTTCCCAGGCCAACTGAGAGACATAGTCTCTCCGCCCAGTGGGACATGCCCGGAACACCTCTCCAGGGAGGCGTCCAGGAGGCATCTTGACCAGATTCCCGAGCCACCTCAACTGGCTCCTTTCGATGTGGAGAAGTGGTTCTACTCCGAGCTCTCCGCGGGTGACCAAACTTCTCACCCTATCTCTAAGGGAGCACCCAGCCACCTTACAGAGGAAGCTCATTTCAGCCGCTTGTATTCAGGACCTCGTTCTTTCAGTCATGACCCATAGCTCATGACCATATGTCAATTTTGGAACGAAGATCGACCGGTAAATTGAGAGCTTTGCTTTTTGGCTCAGCTCTCTCTTTACCACAACGGATCGATACAGCGACCACATAACAACGGACGCCGCTCCGATCCACCTGTCAATCTTACGCTCCAATCTTCCCTCACTCGTGAACAAGACCCCAAGGTATTTAAACTCCTCCACCTGGGGCAGGGACACTCCACCCACTGACAGATGGCAAACTACCTTTCTCCGGTGGACAACTGGAAATCCCAAAGTCAAAATGGGAAACACATCAGAAAGTGGTAGGGAGTAACCCAATACTTCCTCTCCAGGATATCCTCCTTCCTGGGACTTCTGGTATGTAACCTGTACTGTGGTCCTTGGTTTGGTCTTTCTGCTTGGATTCCCTGGAAACATTGCTGTGATCATTCTCAAGCGAAACATCCAGCATCTGTCCCCTGTGAACCAGAGTCTGATGCTAAGTCTGGCCGTGTTGGACCTTCTCTATCTGCTGACCGTCCCTTTTTTAATTTATGGTATTCTCTACATTTGGACCCTTGGGGATGTGGCCTCTTTGTTTCTAACATACCTGTCATTTGTCAGCATTTATGGTAGTCAGATGACAGTGGGTTTGATAAGTGCCCAGCGCTATCTGGTTGTTGTGAAACAGTTAAATACCTTAAATAACTTTGGACCAAAGCGTCTCCTGGTTCTGCTCTGGACGGTTTTCCTAATTGCACCCATCCCTTTTTGCATAGCTCTAGAGCTAAAAGCTACACGTTCTCCTCAAAGAATAGATCAACTGTGGATGGTTATGTTGATAGCAGAAATCACATGGGGATTTATTATAATGTTTATTGTAGCTTTTTCATACATTTGCCTTTATAGGAAGCTGAAGCAAGCAGCTTTTTTTTAACAATCCTCAAATAACCACACTGGTTATCAGCATCACTGTAACCTTCTTTGTCTTGTACTTTCCCTATCATATCAATAATATACTGACTGTGATTGCATTTTTTCTCAATGATGAGTACCTCATGGATATTTGCTTTTATTGGTGGTACATATCTATAGCAATTTTCTCTTTGAACAGCAGCGTAAATCCTTACCTCTATGCATTAACTTCCTGTAACTTTTAGAAGTGTGCAGAAAACTGTGATTGTTGGAGCACAAATTCTAGTGTCTCCCAAAGAGAAAGCAATACTGCCATCACCGACGCTGTGTAGTGACCTTATTGATAACAGACTGGCCCCAAAATCCTTTTTGCCAAAATAAAGTTGTGCTACTTTGTTTTATTATTATTCGTTGCCTTGGAAACAGCTGTATATATAACTTAAATTAGCATATGTACAGTATGCTGTAGTTAAGAAAAAAAAAAACAGTTTTTCAATAATTTTGGGCTCATTATTGTGAATAATCTCTAAAGTTTCCTAGTCTCACATTAGCACAGTGAGTTTCCTTTAACTTCTGTTCATGTAATTCACAAATTGCTGCCTTCAGAGCCAGGGGGAAATTAAACATCTGTGTTGACTGCTGGAGCACTCTTCACAATCTAAGGAAAAATAACATAAAAAAGAAAAATAATTAATAAGCCCATGTAAGATCTTTTGATATTGTTTTTTTGTAGTTTTTTTCTTTGTAAAGGAAGATAAAAAAGGTACAAAACAGAATAGTTTCAAAACTAAAGTAATTTGAGCCCAACTGAAAAAAATAACTAAATGAAAATAAAGTGGGACGGACTACACTGAACAGGCCTGCCCAGACTTTAGCCATTACACTGACACACTGGGGAAACTTTATAGACAGGGACAAACCATACTGGACACATGAGGGAGAGGAAACTAACTAATCAAACATTCAAACTAATTAATCTGATTACAAAACAGAAACGGAAACCAAACAAAATTCATATAATACAAAGTAGTATTCAACAAAAAGTGGACAAAATCATTTCATTTAAATAAGCAAAATAAAGTCCATGAGGAGAGTTGGCAACCCCTGCAGTTCCCCAGTGGAATTTCCCAATCTCCTCTGCTGATTACTGTGGATGGGCTCACCTGGGTATTCCAGAAAGCAGGTTATGCTAGCTCTCACGGTAAGTTTGAGGCTAAGGAAGTTGATAACCTCAGTTTTCGGTTCCAGAAATGGAGGTATGTTTCAGGGTAGGTCAAGTTGCCATGGCAACTCATGCTCTGAACATAACCTAGTCGGGAGCAGGTTTAGTTGAAGCTTAGTTTGTTTACAGAGAGGTGAAGCAGCATGGCGTGTCCATTTGAAGATGATTTAGTGGATGAAGAAGCTCAGATAATACTTTTTCTACCGTGAGAGGGTGATAAGACCACATATGGATGCTGGATGCTTACTTTGATCTAACTTTATTATTTGTTTCAGTTAAAATAAATCATTTTTTTGTAAGTCGGTTTAAAAATTACACGTAGTTTTCAGACAGTTATTTTACTTTCATTCAAAGTAATTCAATAAAGAAGGTGTAACTTTGGTGCTGCTGTTAGATCGGCACCGCAAAGGATTGTGGGATATCCTTCCCTTTGCCTGTCTGGACGGATTTGGGTTTAGGTGTGGGTTTTTGACCAAATGTGTTTAGTTGTTTAGCTGTTTAATTGTGTTTTGCCATGTTTCGCCGAGTTATTTTGCCGTACTGAGCTTACGTCTCTGCTCCATGAGTGAGAGTAAAGGAGAGGATGGTTAGTTTATATAGCACCCCTACGGCTCTGAATTGTAATGACAATCAAGGTAAATTCTTCAATGGATTTTTGCACTCCGTGCATTATTCCCCCCGTCTTTTTTATTGTTATAAAAATGAGTATATCTGCCGGCTCAAACTTAGGCATTTGAGAGTTCAAG
This sequence comes from Oryzias sinensis, assembly GCA_037389245.1. Lineage (NCBI taxonomy): Eukaryota > Metazoa > Chordata > Actinopteri > Beloniformes > Adrianichthyidae > Oryzias > Oryzias sinensis. The sequence goes on from CM074504.1 coordinate 27,550,018, forward strand.
AAATTTAATTAATTAAGATGGAAAACAATATTAATTGAATTGGAGTAATATGACATTTAGTCAGATAAATACGTAAATTTGAGTTGTATAAAAAATTATTGAGTTTTATAGACGTAAGAAATTAAGTTGAACAAACTCAATTTTTTGTTACCGATAGAAGTAATTCATTTAAGTTGGCAAAATTGGATGAGTTATATATGTATGTGCGTCACAAGGAAAATAGAAATGAGATCAGAAACTCGGGCGGTTACTTTGTCTGCTCTTTTTCAACACGCAGAAACTCTTTTTTTTTATGATGCAGCCGTGTTACTTTTTTGATGGACGTGTAATCTTCATACGCCGTCATTAAAACCTCAGACTCCGTCTCACTGAAGTACAGCGTCTTCTTTTTTTTCACCACGCGTTTCCATGGTGACTCCATAAATCGGCGATCCATTGAGAATGTCTTTATGTACCTGCCGTTCACGCCCATTAACCCAGGGTTACCAAGTCGAGCGTAATTACGCCAACTCTTATCCGGTCTTTTGGAACCGACATATCCCGAGTAAGCAAGTTCAGGCGGATTTCAGCCAGAGTTCAGGGTTAAAGTCAGGCTAGTTTAAACATGCTTCCTGGAATACCCCCCTGAGATGAAAACTCAGAAAACAAACAAAAGTGAATAAACTACTTTTTCTCACTTAAAACAAATTCATCAAATGTGTGCACCCATTGTTAATTTATTTTAAGTAAACAAAGTAAAAATGAATGTTTTGAATTTATAGAAAAATAAAGAAATACTAACACCTATGTGTTGGTTTGAGGTTGAACCACCACAGCCCAAAAGCTCAAATCATCTCACATCTGTCCAGAAAGCCCAGGCAGCATTTATGGCTGCCAGATGACAGTGATAAGTGTCCAGCAATTTCTGGTTGTAGTGAAACAGTAAAATACCTTAAATCATCTTGGACCAAACCATCTCCTGGTTCTTCTCTGGATAGCTTCACTAACTGTCCATACCTGTGTGTGTGTGATTTATCAGCTGACATTAGTTATCAAAAGACACGTTGCACTTTTCAGCTTTCTACTGAAGCTTTGGTGACAGGCATGCTATTTGCAGAAATCACAAGGCACTGCTTATTGTAATTTTTAATACATTTGCCTTTATAGGAAGGTGAAGCAAGCAGCATTTTTTAACAACCTTCAAACAACCAGACTGGTTTCCAGGATCACAGGAGCTTTCTTTGTCTTGAACTTTCCCTGTATTGTCATGAATATACTGAGTGTGATTTGAGTTTCTCACAATATTGAGGGCCTGATGGAGTTTTGCAGTGAGTCACAGCACATTTAAAGCACTTTTCCTCTTGAAAAGCAGCCTGAATCATCTCCTGTATGCATTTATGTCCTGTAACTTTTGGAAGTGTATAAAAAAGCCTAACTGTTGGGGCAGAAATTCTGGTGTTTCTAAAAAAATAAAGCAATATTGCCATCATTGATTCTGTGACATTAATGATAACAGTCCACAAAAGTCGACAAAAGTGTCTTTGTTCATTGTTAATCCTTGCCTTGGAGACAACTGTATAAAACTTAAATCATTATTTTAATCTGTACTGTATACTGTAGATATGAAAAAGGAAAACCCTATATTTAATTTTTTATTGGATCATTTTTGCAAATAAACTCTAAAGCATCCAAATGTCACATCAGCACAGTGTTGTTTTTTTTATGTCCATGCATGTTTTAGGACCCCTAAAGAGGGACGTAACAGCATTTGACTGACAAATTGCTTCCTTCACAGCCAGAGGAAAAGCAACAACTATTTTGAATGCTGGAGCAATCTACACAATCTGAAGGTGTGTTCACACAGCCCTCAGCAATGCGAGTTCAAGCGACCACTTTCTGTAAACATGTGTAAATGTGCGTTTTAAGATTTTATGTTCAAACCTCCAGCATTCATGTGGAGCACATGTCTGCACATTTTAAAAAACGTTTTTGGGCTCTATGTACAAAACACATAGCCACTGAACTAGGGTTGTGCCGATGGACGATACCATCGTCTATCGTGATGGGTGACTGACCTTACGATGGAGAGACACCATTGTGATGCCACGCTGCGAGTCGACACCATAAGCATGTGTATCCGTGTACATGGGCACAGAAATCTTTTTTTAGAATATATCAAACATTCACATGGGGTCATTCCATTCTTTCGGTTGGAATAAATCATTCGCACATGCGCAGCAGTGTTTGAAATACAGGGAGGGGAAATGAGTCCCGGCGAGCGGCTATATACATAGATCTGTCAGCTCGGTTGTTTACGAGATGATCTTCTAAACGTGCTTTTATTATTGTTACGGTTATTATATAGCGCCTGTTTGCTGATCATTTTATTTTTAATCCGTGTGGTCAGAGGTTTTCTGTGGAAGAACGGAGCCGGAAAGAAGCCAGGGCTAGCAGTATGCTAACACGGGCTAACAACATTAGCTTTGAATGGACATAAAATCCATGCTGGAAATTCTGCAATCTGCTTTTTGGCTGCACGTAAATATGTGGGAATAACATCAGCCTTTATTTTGTCGGGACACGACTGGAAACACAAATCCACGCAATTTTTTGAACGGTGTCTAAGGACTGAGCGACATTTGATTTGATTTGATTTGAAATGGTTTGATTCAAGCAATTAAGTAGAAATAATACACAAAAGCAATATAATCATCAGTTATACATACATACAGTAACTAATCAAACTTAGGATAATTAGACATATTAATAAATATTGCTTGAAAGGGAGTGGAAGGAAGCAAACTTATATAATCCCACCCTGTTATACTATAACCATTTTATTACATGATTTATCAATATCCGGTTCCTAGGTTTTATCAGACAGAATTAAGAATCATAAGGTATCGATAAAGCACATGCCAAAGATGAATTACTTAAGTATTACGTCAAAAATAACTATTTTAAAAATCAACATGGCAAATGCAGATCAGTCATCTGAAATATATGCAGATTATGTCACTTATAAAAGTTATTCATATGAATAAAACATAATACTATATCAGTAAAGTAGACACAACACTGTTTCAGGAATTTTCATAGCAAAATTTCATCAAGTATCAAAAGTTAAAAACATGCCCCATTTCATGGGAGCCGGTTTAGCTCGTGCTGGTTCGCGGCGCCTTCCGTCCGTGAAACCCGGGTTCGACTCCGGGCTGCTCCCTGTTCCCTTCTCTACCTCTGTGCCAGTCCCAAGCCCGGTTGCTTTGAGAAGGTTGCATCAGGAAGGGCATCCGGCGTAAAACATTGCCAAGATTACCATGTGACTTGTTCGCTGTGGCGACCCCTGATGGGAGAAGCCGAAAGAGGAAGAAGAAGAAGAAGATCAAAAGTTAAAAACGTGCAAAATTATGCTACATTAGGAAAGATTTTTGAATCACTTTATCAATTTTTGGAGCAAGTGAAGTAATATCATTAAAAGTCAAACAATTTAACAATTTGCAATAAGTGATTAATCATTTGTTTTACTTTTTTTTATATTTTTTTGTATTTTTTTTTTTACAATAAAGTAATGCTGTAAGGGAAAAATAAAAAGGGTCCATAAACTGTCGATTGTCCAAGGTTGGTATTTCTTCTTCTGCTGAATGACAGCTAATCTTCTGGGTTCAAAACATTTAATAGTTGTCTTCGATGTTATGTCTGCAGACATTAGTTTCAGGTCCATATCTTTCTTCAGCTGATATCAGCTGCGGTGAAAGTTGAGGTCAAGTTGTCTGCAGGTCAGAACTCTCTGCTGTTATTCAGGTGACGTCAGCCATATGGAGAAAGTGAGGAATCCAGGCGTCATATTTCTTGAAATTATTTGGCTCTTTGGTTTATTACTCCATGTTGTTTCAGACGACCGTGATCAAACACTTTTCAAAGTCTTCATGGTGTTCACAACCAGAACCTTGGACCGGTCCTCTGGACCGAGCGGTTTGACGTAAATCCTGCAGCCTTTAACCCAAGTGTTATCAATCTGCTTACGCTTCCTGAGAAGCCGTGCATGTTTTGAGATTTCAGCATTCCTTCTGGTCACAGGGTCGTCCAGATAAGCAGCCGATCCTTTCAGGTGTTTCCTTTGGGTCATCAAAGCTAGCTTGTGTTTGTGATTCACAAACCTGATGAGGATCGCTGGTTTATCCGTCTCCTTTCTCGTGGGGAGCAGGTGACAGGTCTTGATGGTATTGAGATCCAGGGAAATCCCTTTAGATGTGAGAAATGAATGTACTTGCTGTTCCAGAGTCTCTCCACCGATCTCCGTATTAGCACTGCTATCTACGCTAGCGCTAGCATTAGCAGTGCTAGCTCCTGCTTTCAGCTTCGCATCCTTACTTGCTGTTCCACATCGTCCAGTCTTTTTCTCCAGAATCTCGACCCGGTTTTTTCGCTGCTCGTTTTGAGCCCGAAATCTTCGGAACTCTTCCATCATTTCCCAAAGTGGCGTTAGCTTAGCGGACACTTGTTCCATAAAACTTTTCAGCATATCTTGAATAATGTCAAGAGTCTTTTTGAGGTCTTCGTAAGGCAAGGCAAGGCAAGGCAAGGCAAGGCAAGGCAAGGCAAGGCAAGTTTATTTGTATAGTACAATTCGTATACAAAGTTATTCAAGGTGCTTCACAAAACAGAAAAATGCATTAAAATCACAATACATCATAGAAATTATCAACGTAAAATTTACTTTAAAAGAAAAGAAAAAATTTGAAAATTGATTTAAAAATAAAGGAAGGAAAAGAAAGAAAATTGCAGATAGGACCTTTCAGTCATATACACGGCTAAACAGAAATGTTTTAAGTCTAGATTTGAATATGAACACAGAAGAGGCCTGTCTTACGACTTCAGGGAGGCTGTTCCAGATTTTAGCTGCAGAATATTGAAACGCTGATTCCCCTTGTTTAGTTCTGACTCTGGGAATCAACAGGAGGCCGGCCCCTGTGGTCCTCAGAGTACGAGATGGTTCATTTGGCACTAACATGTCAGAGATGTACTTTGGTGCTCGGCCATGGAGAGACTTGTACACAAGCAGAGGTGCTTTGAAGTCTATTCTTTGAGGTACAGGGAGCCAGTGCAGAGACCTGAGCACAGGACTAATGTGATCATACTTCCTGGTTGTGGTCAGGACTCGAGCAGCAGCATTCTGGATGTACTGAAGCTGTTTTACAGCTCGTTTGGAGAGGCCGGTGAAGAGGCCGTTATAGTAGTCTAACCTACTGGAGACAAATGCATGAATAAGTATCTCCAGGTCTGGCTTTGACACTATGTTTTTGATTTTGGCAATGTTTTTCAGATGGTAAAATGCCGCTGATGTTACTGACTTGAAATGGCTGTTAAAGTTCATGTCAGAGTCCATGATTACCCCTAGATTTCTGACTTGATTTGAGGGTTTAAGAGACAGAGAATGAAGGTAGCTGCTGTCTCTTTCTCTTTGTTTCTGTGAGCCAAAAATAATAACTTCGGTCTTGTTTGAGTTTAGCTGGAGAAAGTTGTTCTGCATCCACGCACTGATCTGTTGTAAGCAGTGGCTGAGTGAATCCACCGGGCCATATTCACCTGCTGTCAGTGACACATAGATCTGAGTATCATCTGCATAGTTGTGATAAGATATGTTAATATTGCGTATTAACTGCCCTAGTGGCAGCATGTAGAGGTTGAACAGAAGGGGTCCCAGGATAGATCCCTGGGGCACACCACAAGTCAAGGCCATGTAGTCTGAGACACAACTCCCAATTTGAACAAAATATTTCCTGTCTTCTAGATAAGACTTGAGCCAACTTAGGGCAGATCCAGAGATGCCAACCCAGTCTTGGAGTCTGTGCAAAAGGATCCCATGATCAACAGTATCAAAGGCAGCACTCAGGTCTAGCAGGATTAAGACAGAGACTTTGCCATCATCAGTGTTCAGGCAGATGTTGTTGGTTACCTTGATAAGAGCAGTTTCTGTGCTATGATGGGGTCTAAAACCTGACTGGAAAACATCAAATGAATTGTTTAATAAGAGAAAATCAGTTTTTTTTCAAGGACTTTTCCTAAAAATGGCAGATTAGAGATAGGTCTGTAATTATTCAGTACAGTGGGATCAAGACCGCTTTTCTTCAGGAGAGGTTTAATGACTGCAGTTTTTAAGGTCTCTGGAAATATTCCAGATTGAAGAGACATGTTAACTATTTGAGTAATTGATGGCAACACACTGTTCAGGACAGACTTTAGAAATCTAGTGGGTAACACATAAAGGCAGCATGTAGACGAGCTCAGACGGGTGATAGTCTCTTGGACAGTTTGGTCAGTGACAAAGTAAGTCAGCTTAGAGTGAGTATGTGGCCGTTCGATAGTTATATGTGTTGTGGAGTTGATGGCTTTTTTAATGCCCTGAACCTTGTCATTAAAAAATACAGCAAACTCATTACATTTAGGTGTGCAAACCAGTTCTATTGGTAGCTGGGTTGGAGGGTTAGTTAATCTGTTTACTGTTGTGAACAGGACACGAGAGTTGCTGCTGCAACTTCCAATGATTTTAGAGAAGTACCTTTCCCTTGTTCTGCATAAGATCTGGTTGTAAGCGTACAACTCCCCCTTATACATTTCATAATGAACCTGGAGTTTTGACTTGCGCCACTTTCGCTCAGCTCTGCGATACTGTTGTTTCTGTGCCCTGACTAGATCATCGTTCCTCCAGGGAGCTTTCTGTCTATGTTTTCTCAATGTAACCTTCATGGGGGCAATGGCATCCAGAACATTCAAGATGCTAGAAGTAACAGAATTCAGCATTTCATCAACATTGGCACCAGAGGCGTTTTCAGGGTCTATCATTTCTACAAACTGTGCCCTAGTGCTCTCATTTTTTTGTCTCCCTTGGACAACTGCAGGGCCAGGCGGTGGTTTGGGAGCAACAGACAGGTCAAAGAATACACAGAAATGATCAGAGAGGGCGACATCAACCACACTGACATTGTAAATATTAACCCCCTTTGTGATGAGCAGGTCCAGAGTGTGCCCTCTGCTGTGGGTGTGGCAACTCACATGCTGAATTAGATCAAAGGTTTCAAGGACAGCATTGAGCTCTTTTGCATTTCTGTCATTGACATTATCAACATGAACATTAAAATCACCTGTAAAAAAAAAAAAAAAAAAAAAGAAATCACCTGTAATGACTAGACCATCAAAGTCTGTGCACACAACTGAGAGCATTTCAGTGAAATCCTCAATGAAACTTTGGCTGTGCTGAGGAGGTTTGTACATGACTATGCAGAGTAAGGGAGGAGTTTGTTTTAACTCAATCTTAAAGGTACATACTCAAATGATGAAAACACACCAAATGATAGTCTGCGGGTTGCAATATTATCTCTAAACAGTGCAGAAACGCCTCAACCCTTTTTGTTTTCTCATATTTCCGATTCATGTTTGTAGTTGGGGGAGAGTTGATTCGACTAGAACTATGTTTCCTGTGTTTTTGTCAAGCCATGTTTCAGTTAATAACATAAAATTAAGATTAAAAGAAGAGATAAGATTATTGATTAAAAATGATTTGTTGCATAAAGATCTGACATTGAGTGCAGCAAGTTTGAGATTAGTTTCCTTAGGACTGGTCAAAACCTTCTTGCAAGGGATATGAACTAGATTTCTTTGATTGGACAGTCTAACTGCCCTTTTTTGCATTCTACGTGGTGCAACTACAGGTATAGCACTAGAAGGAAGCTGTTCATCACAGGGCCCCAGTTTGACATAACCTTTCCTAGGACACTGGGGGCCCGTTTCATCCTAGCTCTGGGGGATAGCACGTCTAGAGGCGCGCAGGGGAGGTCGAGTTGAGGGTAGTTTGGGTGATGGACCAGGAGGAGCGGGAGCTGGACGGGATTTGGGTGAACGAGGGAGGGGGCGTGTTGGAGGGGCTTTGGATGAAGGACGTATTGGAGGGACTTTGGGTGAAGGATAAGGAGGGGGCGCTGGAGGGGTAGGAGAGCTCCTGTGTGGTGTGAGGCTCACAGGTGTTAGGGGAGCCATCTTAATTCCTGACTTAATGAGGCTATCAAAATGGCTAGGTAGGGCCATGGGTGAAAATGGGGGGGACGAAAAGGAAAGTGAGTCTTCACTGGGAGTAGATGTAGCAGGGGGCGCCCACAGCTGGTCAGATGGTGGTATTTCTGGGGCAAAATCTGATGGTTGTTGTTGCGGTTCTGCGGTTGGGTCCTTAGCTGGCGGTGGTTGTTGTGATGCTGGTGCAGCTGAGTCCTTAGATGGAGGTGGTTGTGGTGCTGGTGCTGCTGAGTCCTTAGATGGAGGTGGTTGTGGTGCTGGTGCTGCTGGATCCAAGTCATTGACCGGTGGTGGTGGAGGTAGTTGTTGTTGCCGCTGTTGTGCTGTGGTTCCTGGGACACTGGCTTGGTCCTTCCTTACTGCCTTTTCAGGGCCTTGGCCTCTATGCCCCAGAGCGTGGAGGAGGTTCTTCACTAACTCTCTTGCTCCACCTCTGTTCAGGTGTGGGCCTCTTCCCATGAATAGGTCCTTTCGTTTCCAGAATGTATTGAAGTTCTCAATGTAATGGAATCCTCTGGAAGCACACTCTCTGGAAAGCCAATTGTTCAGCTGAAACAGACGACTGAACTTGAGTGACACCCCATCGATGTTAGGAAGAGGTCCACTGATGAATGCTTCAACCTCTACTTTGTCGATCTCTTCAAATAACTTGATGAAGTCTTTTTTCAGACGTTCAGATTGTTTCTTTTTTGATATCGACAGCACCTACATGGATGATTATTCGTTTAACTCCTTGGTACAAGACTTTAGATAAGAGTTCTGTAATCACTGGAACAGTAGAACTTGGGCAACATAAAGTTTGCATTCTTCTGTGGCTGACTCCACTGATAGCGCCATCTCAAAGCAGCAGCGTATCTCTGACCTTGACGTTTGGCACAGATTTTCTTTCTGCCTGTGCTTTGTTGCCAACATTATGACTCCTATTATGTGGTCCAATTTCACTTTGTTCTTTAACTTCACATTGTGTTAGGGGTAAAAATCTGTTTGTGAGCTTTATTTCGGATGTTTTATCATCTTTACGCTTTGGCTTAACACAGAGTTACTCCGCACAAAGTTTCGGAAAAGACACAACATCACTCAGGTCTATGTCACTGTTATTCTTCTCGTTTGTAGTAAGAGTGGGCTTCCTACCACCCGATGTTACTGGAAGGGTCTTGTGAAGTCCATTTTCAGTTTCCAAAGTAAATATCCGTGTTTGTAGCTCTTTTATTTCTTGTTGGTAGATCCGACAGCGTTCACAGTGGGAGTTTGTTTTTCTTCCTCTTCCGGACATGTCGCTGGCTTGTCAGACGTAAAAATATTGATTTGTATAGGTGGAAGTCACAAAAAAGGATGACCAGTCTGATATTCCAGGATTTGTGGATGAGGTAAAATAATTAAAAATGATTAATTAAATGATTAAAAAGCAAATAAAGCAGGAAGCGGCAGGAGCAGGGGAAAAAGCGTCTGCACTCTTTTGCAGGGGGTGGTTCGTATTCCTGGGTTTTTTTCGGGGGCATGGTCAGCTCTCTTTTTTGGAGAAAATCAACTTTTTAAGTAATTTGAAGATAGTTGTATTCGCAGAGAGGCACGCCACGCTGTGTAACCTGGAACCGGAAATGGATGTTTCTGCTTGAAAAGCTCACACACTCACTGCCCCAAACAAAGTCACTGTGTGTGCTGGCGGTCCGAACTCTGCCCGGACACACACTGTTAGACCCGGTTCTCCTGAGTTCGGTAGCTCGTTCACCTAGAGCTGCGAGATGGATAATTACAATATGAACAATAAAAGTGTAAATGTGAATCTTGTCCAGTCTCTTGCAATCAAACAAAAAAGGTGTAACTTACATTTTACAATAATTGTCATCAAAACTTTAGTCATATTTTACATCAGAACCTCCCTCTAAAGTACACAGTTATATTGACAACATGACTAAGAAATTTGATGGTCTAGTTCGTAGACAATGACACAAGGACTTGACATTCTGATGGCACTGACATGTTCAATGACATAAAGACTTAGTTTTGAGAGATGAACTAAAGATTTTGAGCAAGTTACAGGCTTTTGCAAGAAATCCATAGTGTTTTGCTGTTTGTACAAGTTGTTTTGAGAAATGCACACACGTATTTGCAAACTTCAATTCTGATCTGAGAATTGTACACAAGCGACTGAGAAAAACTGTTAGTGTAGGAGCAGACTACTTCTTTACTATTTTGTTTGTTATTTTTTTGGTAAAGTCACTTCCCTCAGTTTATACTGGATCATCGCGAATGAGTCATTAGTTGGGAAATAAAAGAAATAAAGTAATAAAGTACAATAACGAATAATAACTATAATAATGAAAAATTAACCCCCCCGACGATATCAACGTCCATCCCGATGGTTTACTGCAAACATCGTCAACTGTCAACTGGCTCCTAGGTGACGAGCCAGATGACGAGTAAAAACAAGGACCCGACTAACAACGCAAGAAATTGGCGTCACGGGGCCCCACTCTGGAGCCAGGCCAAGGGTTGGGGCTAGTAGGCGAGTGACCGGGGCTCTTCCCACGGGCCCTGGTCAGGCACAGCCCGAAGGAGCAATATGGGACCACTCTCCCATGGGCCCACCACCCGTAGATGACCCCAAAAGGGGCCGGTGCATTGTGGTTTGGGTGGCAGTCGAGGGCGGGTGCCTCGGTGGCCCAAACCCCAGGCATGGAACTTGGCTTTTGGGGCATGGAATGTCACCTCTCTGGGAGGGAAGGAGCCTGAGCTGGTGCGAGAGGTTGAGAGATACCGTCTAGATATAGTCGGGCTCACCTCCACACATAGCCTGGGCTCTGAAACTCAGTCCTTAGAGAGGGGTTGGACTCTCTACCACTCTGGAGTTGCTCAAGGTGTGAGGCGGCGGGCTGGTGTGGGCTTTCCTCGTGAGCCCCCAGCTCTGCCGTGATGGAGTGTTGGAGTTCACCCCGGTGGATGAGAGGATCATGTCCCTCCGCCTTCGGGTGGGGGACAGGTCTCTAACTGTGGTTTTGGCTTACAGGCCGAACAGCAGCTTGGAGTACCAGAACTTATCGGTGTCTCTCGAAGGGGTACTGGAAAGTGCCCCAACGGGGGACTCCATTGTCCTACTGGGGGACTTCAATGCCGACGTGGGCAATGACAGTGCCACCTGGAGGGGTGTGATTGGTGGGAATGCCCCCCCCGATCTGAACCCGAGTGGTGTTTTGTTTTTGGACTTCTGTGCTCGTCACAGTTTGTCCATAACGAACACCATGTTCGAGCACAAGGATGTCCATCAATACACATTTCTCCCACTGATACGCCTTCTTTTGAAGAAGCAGGGAACGAGGTCTTTGGGGTGACCCTGTCTATTATCCGGGCTGAAGTCACCGAGGTAGTCAACTAGCTCCTCTGTGGCAATGCCCCGGGAGTAGATCCACCCTGAGTACCTTAAGTCTCTGGATGCTGTGGGAGTGTCTTGGCTGACATGTCTCTGCAGCATCACGTCGCAGTTGGGAACTGTACCACTGGACTGGCAGACAGGGGTGGTGGTTCCCCTCTTTAAGAAGGGGGACCGGAGGGTGTGTTCCAACTACAGGAGAATTACACTCCTCAGCCTCCCTGGGAAAGTCTATGCCAGGGTACTGGAGAGGAGAGTCCGTCCGATAGTCGATCCTCGGATTCAGGAACAACAGTGCGGTTTCCGTCCTGGTCGTAGAACAGTGGACCAGCTCTACACCCTATATAGGGTGCTGGAGGGATTGTGGGAGTTCGCTCATCCAGCCCATATGTGTTTTGTGGATTTGGAGAAGGTGTTCGACCGCGTCCCCCGTGGTATCCTGTGGGGGGTGCTCTGGGAGTATGGGGTCCGGGGAGCCTTACTGAGGGCTGTCCGGTCTCTGTATGACCAGAGTAGGAGCTTAGTTCTCATAGCCGGCAGTAAGTCAGACCTGTTCCCAGTCCACATTGGACTCCGGCAGGGCTGCCCTTTATCACCGGTTCTGTTCATAGTTTTTATGGACAGAATTTCTAGGCGCAGCCCGGGCCGGAGGGGATCTGGTTTGTCGACCACAGGATTTCCTCTCTGCTTTTTGCAGATGATGTTGTCCTGTTGGCTTCATCGAGCCAGGACCTCCAGCGTGCATTGGGGCGGTTTGCAGCCAAGTGTGAAACGGCTGGGATGAGGGTCAACACCGCTAAATCCGAGGCCATGGTTCTTGACCGGAGAAGGGTAACTTGCCATCTCTCGCTGGGTGGAGTATCCCTACCCCAGGTGGAGGAGTTTAAATATCTGGGGGTCTTGTTCACAAGTGAGGGAACACCGGAGCCTGAGATTGACAGGCGGATCGGAGCGGCGTCCGTACTTATGCGGTCGCTGTATCGGTCCATTTTGGTGAAAAGAGAGCTGAGCCAAAAAGCAGAGCTCCCAATTTACCGGTCGATCTTCGTTCCAATACTCGCCCATGGTCATGAGCTATGGGTCAACGAGGTCCCGAATACAAGCGGCTGAAATGAGCTTCCTCCGTAGGGTGGCTGGGCGCTCCCTTAGAGATAGGGTGAGAAGCTCGGTCACCTGCGGAGAGCTCGGAGTAGAACCGCTTCTCCTCCACATCGAAAGGAGCCAGTTGAGGTGGCTCGGGCATCTAGTCCGGATGCCTCCTGGACGCATCCCTGGAGAGGTGTTCCAGGCATGTCCCACTGGGCGGAGGCCCTGGGGAAGACCCAGGACACGCTGGAGAGAATATGTCTCTCGGCTGGCCTGGGAACGCCTCGGGGTTTCCCCAGAGGAGCTGAGGAAGTGGCTGGGGCGAGGGAAGTATGGGCATCTCTGCTTAGACTGCTGCCCCCGCAACCCGGTCCCGGATAAGCGGAGGAAGATGGTTGGATGGAAAAATTAATCAAGTATGGTTTTGGAATTTGTGATGAATACACAATGGTCTAAACAGACGTCACATGGCTGGTTTGGACATAACTTACAGTAAATGGACAAAAAAAAAAGAGTCTAAAAAAGATTAAATAAGTCTAAAAGCTCAGAGTTTCCCTCATCTGTCCAGAAACTCAAGGATAAATCATTTTGGATTGAAAGACTTTATCTTTTGTGTAAAAAAAAACATTTATCAAAATGTATAGGAATCGAGGAGCATGAGGGACAACCTGGTGATTTCTGGGATTCCAGAAAAGGCAGGGGAAGACCCAGAGGCTACAGTGAAGACCTTCATGGAGGCCCACCTGAAGCTCCCCAAGGAGTAGGTGCAGAATATCTCTTTCCAGAAGATCTCTTTCCACAGGGTTCACCGCCTCGGAAGAAGAAGGTCCGACAACCAGCGCCCGCGTCCAATTGTTACTAAATTTGAACATTTTAAACAAAAGGAGCTGGTGAAGGGCCGAGGCCGGGAGCTGAAGGGAACGCACTTCAACATGAAGGACCAGTTCCTGGCAGAAATCCTTCCGGTTCCGCCAACACACCAGAAAACTTGCAGCTACAACCGGGGCCGTTTCTAGGCCTGTCTTCCTACTACATTGTCAGCTCATATTCCAGCAATCCCCCAGGTACTATCACTCTGACCACAGTAAAATCACTCTCATCATTTACTTACTCCGGAACAAAGCCCTGCAGTGGGCTCATGTCATCGTTTCAGATAATCCCATTACTCATCTTCTCTATGAACATTTCCTTAATGAATTTCACCTGATTTTTGACCAGCCCCATAAACAGGCTGAAGCTACACGAAGACTCTTAATCCTATAACAACAAAACCACACTGTCAGTGATCACATCATAGACCTCCGCATTCTGGCAGTAGAAGCTGGCTGGCCAGATTTAGCGTTAAAAATTTTATCAGTCATTAAACGACCCCATTAAAGATCATTTGAGTACCCAGCCAGAAGCTAACTCATTTGAATTTCTTTTTTCAGCAGCTCTCAGATCAAACATCCGGCTCAGAGAACGACACAACGATCGCCAACAAAACCCAATAAAAGCCATCAGTAACCCTGCCAGAGCTACTGGAGCAGTCCAGTCGCCTCCCAGAACGGATTTCATTATAAACCCCAGTACATTGGAGGAGCCTGTGCGGATAGGCCAAATCTGGATAAGATCCCTGCATGCTATCAAGACTTACAATATGTCTTCTGCAAAACCAAAGCTAGCGCTTCACCTCCACATCGCCCCTACGATTGTGAAATTAATCTACTACCTGGTTCCACCTTACCTAAGGGGAGACTGAAAAACTTTGTATGGAAAGTTACATCCAGGGTGCGCAATCCATGGGCCACATCCATCCCTCATTGTCCCCCATAGGAGCAAGTTTCTTTTTTGTAGAAAAGAAAGATAAAACTCTTTGCCCCTGCATTGACTATCTGGAACTCAACAAAATAACCATCGAGGATAAAAACTCTCTGCCTCTAATCACCTCTGTGTTTGACTCCGTTCAGGAAGGTCACATCTTCACTAAACTAGATCTTCGCAACGCCTATCACCTGGTCCATGTCATACACCTCTAGGACACTATGAATGTGCAATTGGCATGCTGACAGCAGGAATGTCCACTAGAGCTGTTGCTCATGAATTGAATGTTCATTACTCTACCAGCTGCTAGACAGGACAAATGAAAAAAAAAAATTGTATCCTCATCAAAAACAAGGTATATGTCTTAGTTTCCAAGAAAAAGTTTTTTTGTTGAACATAATTGTCACAAGTAGCTGAGAGGATATTCTTCAAAAAAGCACAACTGCTTCTTTACAGGGAAAAAATGTCTGTCGATAGTTTAAACTAGCCCAGGAAAAAGAGCACCTTTTCACAGGATGAGGAAGCACCGCCAAGTGTCCTTGGGCAAGACACTGAAGTCCACCTTGCCTCTGGTGGGAGGTTGGCACCAGTGTTCGGCAGCGGAGCCGCTGCCAGTGTGTGAATGTGTGTGTGACTTGGTGATTAGGACTGTGACTGTAAAGCACTTTGAGCCTTGAAGAAGGTAGAAAAGCGCCATTTACCATTTACCACCTGCTCTGAAAGAATCTGTAGACAGTCAAAAGACAGAGCTCTGTCTTCCCCTCTGGTCCCCATTGGGGCAATCTCCAGAATACTGAATGCACTTCATCTCTCAGCAATCCCAGCATGCCGTTTCTGAGTGCTTAAGCACTGTACTGAGCTAAACTCAGTGCAAAGTATTGTTTGTGCCACTCTGCCTTCATTATCGAGGACTTCAAGCTGAGCTCATAAACCTGCTGCATTTGGAACCAGCCGTCTGCCTGTTCTTGTGACAGAATACTTTGCCAAACATGGATGCAAGATCAGGAGTTCCTGGTGTGACGGACCCCGTGGGGTTTGCTACTTTGTTTGCTACTCTAATGTTTGAACTCCGAGGTTGAAGCTATTATATCATAGCTGCTAAGCACCCCACCTGTTAACATCACATCCACTACGACTTCCCCAGACATTCATTCATCTTCAACAACTGCCAAAGGCAGCGCCCCTAGTGCAACTCCCCCCATGCATAGGGACTGAGAATGGCCCTTTCGGACAAATGCAATGGTGACCCCGAGAAATGCGTGAGGTACCTTATGCAGTGTAACCTATTTCTGCACCAACAATTAAGCCTCTCTCCCCTGAAAGATGCTAAAGTGTTGGGCTTCTCTTTACCCTATGTGGGTGGTATCATACACAAGTTTGGGTCCTCTACCAGAAGCCTGGTGCTTAAGGGTCCTGCGCAGTATCTTAGCTGTTCCTAGCTCTGCGCTTTTCTGGACTAGATTGTCTTTGGTCTGTTCAGGGATCTGCAATAGCCACTCCTCCAGCTTTGGGGTTACTGCCCCTAGTGCTCCAGTTACCACAGGCACCACTGTTACCTTAACCTTCCATGCTTTCTCCAGTTCTTGTATGAATCCCTGGTGTTTTTCCAGTTTCTCATGTTCCTTATTCCTGATGTTCCCATTGCTTAGCACTGCCACATCCACCACAACGGCTTTCATCTGTTCTTTATCACCACTACAATGTCTGTATAAAAACTCTTCCTGATCTGACACAATTTTTTTTCTTTATTAACAAGTTGAAGTTTTTCAAAGTGCACACACACCTGGCTGAGCATGCTTGTGTAAATAGTGTGACGACCGGGGGGTTAGCCCTGCCTTCAGCCCCTAAGACTCATGGGAAGTGTGGAAATTTGGGTGTAAAACCATGAGAGAGGGGACTCTGAGCAGATATGAGCTGCATGCTGTTTGACTGTTTGTGTATGTGTTCTGTGTTATGAGTACTGGGCTTAACAACTTAAGGGGAGAATCACTGACAGCTTGCTAGCACATTCAGTTAGTAGGCAGTTCCCCGCTACAGTGATAAATAAGTTGAGTCATTATAATATTTTCAGAATTTATCAATTACCAGCATTTCATGCTAAAAGTCAATCAATAAATTTAAAAGAAAAAAATTTTGATTTGTTTTTTTACTGATAGCCAAAATTGATTTATGCTACACACATCTGAAGTGTCAATGTATGTAATGTGTTTATTGTGCGTTGAATTATTCAGACTCCAGCAGGACGCTCTGTCCAGATGTTTGTGTATTTGTTGGTGTAAGGGTCATTGACTGGGTAATTGTGAGTGTCAGAGAGAGGCAGAGAAAAGACTGAGAGTGTGTGTGTGTGTGTGTGTGTGCGTGCGTGCATCAGAGTCAAAACAGTTACCCCTGCTCTAACATACCTGTCATTGCTCAGCATTTACAGCAGTCAGATTTCAGTGATTTTGCTAAGTGTCATAAGTACTCATGAACTGCTGCTATCAGGCATTATTTTTAAAAATAATTAATGTTTTAAATAATGTTTAAAATAATGTTTTACGAATGATACAATTATTTTACAGCCTAAACATATTCATATTTTAAGCTGCATAAAAATCTGGGTTGATATATTCCATGAATTATACATTTTAGTCTTTAAAGATTATAATTTTTAGCCAATGCAGACACTTGTGGCTCGTAGATTTTCTTGAGATGATGCACAAAATAATGTAAGATTCGTTTACAAAGACGTACAGTCTACTGTTGGATCAGTGACATTTATAAACAGCTGTCTGAATCCACTCCAGTATGCAATCACTTCTCACATTTACAAATGTGAGAATTGAATGCATACTGAAGTGGATTCAGACAGCTGTTATAATTGTCACATTTTGTCACCTTCTTAAAATAATTGCCTAAGTCAGGTTTTTGACAAAAAAGTATTTATTTTTTTGCCTAAATCTTCTCCTCATGATGCTGGCCACCTCTGGTAAAATTGCCCACAACCTCAGAAACTGTCATTCTACTCATAAGTATAATTGCCCATGAAAAGAGTGTGACTGGAAGTTTTATTTAGCCTAAGTCATGAGTCAATGTGATTTAGGCAATTTTATTTTTTTATGATTTGGCTGGTGTAATAGTATGCTGGTCTGCTATATCTAAAGGAAACTTGCAAAACTTGAAAATCCTAAATGTAGCTTTATGAAATAGACCGCAAAATAATGTATCTCAGGGTAACCATATTTCTGAAGAGTCACACGGCCAGTTGTACGTCACCACTTTGGTCACAATAATTAACATAAAACAAAGAAAGTTGCAGAGGAATCCTGCTGCAATTCAGCTTTTTTCTACCAACTGAAGCTCAAAGATGGAAAGAAGTGTTAAAGTGTGCAAAGTGTGCTTCTCTTGGTCATCCTGAAAAAAACATTTGGAAAAGGACTTTTGTCAAACACGGGAATATTAATAGGGATGTATTTGACTCATGCATCTCCAAGAAGATGAAGCGAGGCAAGGGAAGTCTCAGGACAAGGATTCTGCCAATGAAGAGAACTCTCTTTGGACAATGGACTTGCAAGCTGTGCTACTCTGTCCAAAAACCCAAGCCAGCAGTCCATATTGCAAAACTAAACTGCAGGTCTAAACCTTTACCCTTTTCAACTTGGGTTCAAAGAAAGCTACTGCTGCATTTG
>CM074504.1:27577127-27590920 GCA_037389245.1 Oryzias sinensis
GACCTTTGAGAAGAGAAGCGTGGTAGACGTTTTCTGTCACTCTTGCTCCTCTCCCTTGTGCATGAGAAACTTGATTCTTCTTGTGGTTTGTTGTTTATAATTGTGTTTTTCTTTAATGTCTAGATGCATTTATCTGACACTCTGTATTTCTTTTTAGAAAAGCTTTATCTCTATAAAAATAAGGCAAACATTTTCTTATTATTTTTGCTGCATAATTTTAACAGAACATCTAGTTATTAAGACTTGCCAGCCAGACTACAGGACAGAGCCAGTCATCTTCAGTGTGTTCACCTCCAATGCTTCCTATTCAGGACATCTTCATCTTCATCTTCCTCCCTTCTGGGATATAACCTGTGCTGTGGTCCTTGGTTTGAGCTTTCTGCTTAGAATTTTAGGAAACATTGCTGTGATCATTCTCAAGACGAATATCCATTATCTGTCCCATGTGACCCAGAGTCTGATGCTGAGTCTGGCCGTGTAGGACCTTCTCTGTATACTGACTATCCCATTCTTGATCTATACTCTGCTCTTCAGTTGGACCTTAGGACTTGTAGCCTGTAAACCTCTAACATACCTGTTGCTGCTCAGCATTTATAGCCGTCAGATGACAGTGACTAAGTGTCCAGCGCTTTGTTTTGTGATGAACTACTGCTATCTGGCATTATTTTTTTTAAATAATGTTTAAAATAATGTTTTAAAAATGATACAATCATTTTAAAGCCTAAACTGTTTTTCACATATTCATATTTTAAAGCTGTGTCATGGGTTAATATATTCCACGAATTATAAAATTTAGTCTTTTTAAGACTTTTTAAGATTATTATTTTGAGGCAATGCAGACACTTGTGGCTCGTACATTTTCATGAGATGATACACAAAATACTGCAAGATTTGTTTACAAAGACGTCCAATCTGCTGTTGTATCGCTGAAATTTATAAACAGCTATCTGAATCCACTCCATTATGCATTCTCTTCTCACATTTATGTGAGAAACTGTTTATAAATGTCACATTTTGGTCACCTTCTTAAAATAATTGCCCAAGTCATTTTTTGACAAAAATGTTTTTTTCCCCTAAATCTTCTCCTCATGATATTGGCCATCTCTGGTAATATTGCCTACATCCTCAGTTAAACAGAACAAGTTATTCTACGCATAAGTATAATTGCCTATGTCAAGAGTGTGACTAAGGCAATTTTATTTTGCCTAAGTCACGATTCGAAGCATTTTATGATGGCTGCTGATTCAAGACAGAATAGTTTTTATTTTATTTTTTAGATTTTGAGGTTATTTCCATAATTCAGGTTTCCTCCCATAGTGGTAGAAAAAAATGTTTACCATGCTATGCACTAGGCTAAAATAATTTCATAAGATTTCATTTTTTGATCTTTTTTTTGTTAAAATTTCCATGTAGGAAGTCAGCTAAAAAATGAAAAAGTAAAATGGCTTTAAATGGCTTATAGAAGTGATATTATGTCTTATCAAACAATGTTTGAATAAACAGTAAGATTTTGATGTCTCGTTTTCTCAACAGTACATAATCCAATTAACATTTTGATACTGTATTGCAATCTACAACCTAAAAAGAATCCCAAAGGACCCTCTTCAGATTTGTGCTTTTTTTAGTCAGATGTCAAATGTTATCATAACATGATTTGACTGGTGTAATAGTTTGCTGTTCTGCCATATCCAAAGGTAACTTGCGAGCCATTATGGGAATCTTAAATGTAGCTTTATGAAATAGACCGCAAAATGTATCTCGGAGTAACCATACATTTTTGAAGAGTCACACGGCCAATTATGAGTCACTACTTTGGTCACAATAATTAACATAAAACAAACAAAGTTGCAGAGGGATCCTGCTGCAATTCAGCGTTTTTCTACCAACTGAAGATCAAAGATGGAAAAAAGTGTTAAAGTGTTCAAGGCACTTTTCTCCTCTTCTCTTGGTCTTCCTGAATTTTTTTTTTTTTTTAAGTGGTTGAACAATCACATTGAGCGTGATAAACATGCACCGGCCCCATCTTAATCTGGACCTAAGAGAGACAAGCAGATAAAGGTTGAACACAAAGTCAAGGATTTCATTAAGAACAGGTTGAGGGGCCTGCCCCGTGTTGATTCAAACTATACGGCAGTAGAAGAGCTACTAGAAGTTCCTTTACCCAGTTACAACCATCTCCTAACTTCACTGTGAATGGCAACAGATGGCTACAACTTCTTGAGAGAGGACAGCAGGCTACAACTTCTTGAGAGAGGGCTGTTGGAGTCCAATATTTCCCAACGTTTTCCATGAGAACTAATATGTATTTATTTTGCCCATTTGACATTTTTATTATGTCAAATGGACCATTGGTATGAATAAGATTGTTTCCATGTGATTCGACAATCAAGAAGACAGTTCCAGAACCTCCAGTCCAGAAGTCCATCACTCCTTTTACAATTTCCCACACTGATAGGCATTAGACATGAACCCTACAAAGAAGATCTGGAAAGATAAGTGAAGAAATGCACATTCCTCCTGAACAATATGTTTAGTTAGTTTGTCAGAAATGTTTTATTCCTAATAGAATAGAACATACCAAAATCACAAAGACATGTTCAAAAATTTGCCTAAGTCATTAAATTCTCCCATCTTCCATGTTTGAGGAACTTTGTTTTTAGTATGTCAACAGGCATCTGTTGTCAAAGCTATTTTAATTAAAATTGTTAGTAACTATCGTATATTCAAAAAACTGTTTCTTTTTTTTGCATTTCTTGAAAAATCTAAAAAAAATGACTTAGGCAATTATTTCAAGAAGGTGTTAATTTGTAATTGTGAGAAACCACTGATGTCAATGCTCTTAACTTCCACAAACACGGTCACTGCTGCTTTTAAAACAGTGAAATGAGTCATTTATCTAGAGAAAACTGAGGAGGATTTTATCTTGGTCCAGTTATATTTGTCCTGTCAGGAAATGATGTGGTTTCTGAGATGGTGTAGTTAAGGAGGTGTTGCACATAAAATTTAAAGTGTGGGTGACATGGTCTATTTTAATAAGCCAAAATATAGTAAATAGTCTCTATTTCATGTTGCGATTGTTTTTAATATTTTTCGAAAAAGAATAAATAGCGAAAAACGCAATATAAACAACGAGGACGGCCGCCGGCTTCACGCATTCCGCCGAATTCTCGCCCCCCTGTTTGTGACGTAACGAAAGGAAGACAAGGCAGACAACATGGCTAGCACCGATAGCGAAGCACAGAGTGATGCTACCGTCTCTATTAGCGATTTATCATCAGATGAGCAGAAAGATGAAGAGGAAAGTTGCGGAGATTATCATGATGATGAGTCACTTTTGCAACCGTATCGATTCGAACCCTTTTGCGAAAGTGAGGAGGATATAGTATAGCAGAAAGTAGTAGGTCTAGTGATGCCGATGACGATAGCCAGCATGAAGATTCGGCTAGACTCCAGTAAGTCTAAAAAATGTATAAAATTAAATTACTCCACTTACCCTAAAATATACTCAAAATGTCCCCTTTTGGCCTAATCTAAACAAAGGTAAACACTGGTTTTCAACCCAAGTTACAAAATAAATGTCACAAAATAATAAAAGTTTCCCAGATATTACTACTCTTTAGTTAACAAAGTCACTGTATACCATTAACAACTGCAGAACATTAACAGTTTTACCTGTTTGAACCAGTTTGAAACCTTTTCTCGTGCGCGCGCGCTCACACACACAGTTCAGTTTACTCACGGTACCGGCACCTCAAAAGCAAAAGAAAAAAAACGTTGCAGAACTGTTGCTTCTCTTGCAAAACATTGAGTGCGTTGAAATACTCCAGTTGGATCCAAGGACAACAGAAAACACGACTACTTCGCCTCAATGTGATCCATCGTGATGCACACTAGCCTAGCTTAGCAGCCTCCGCTCCCGACTCCAGCGCCGTCCTGTCCGACCCAGAAAACGGCTCGCTCGCTTCCAGCTCACCCGCCTTTCCTCGACTCAGAAGCCAAGATCCTCCTCCCAACTCTCCGTTCAAAATTCTTCGTTTGTGTCCCGGTTTTTGTCCCTTCGAAAACGCAGACTTCTCTCCTGCAGATCTGGAGGGAAAAATCCTTCGCCGTCCACCTTCTTAAATGTTCCCCTTTTCAGCAGCGTTTCTTGTTTTGGGAATTTTATACACAGATACACTTTCACTAGATGTATTGCTACATCCAGCTGCCACACAACGACTTGGCATGTTGATGATTAAAAGATTTAAACACGAGAGAAACGAAGACTACCTGTTTTGTTTACATGCTGTCCTAAGCGCAACTGCGAAAGGCAACGCCTCTCGTTACGTCACAGGTCATATCGGGTTCACTTCCAGCCTGCGCTCTAGCGGCAGATCCAAATCTCTGATTCCTTCGAAAGATGTCTATTTTTCATATGCTTCGGATTTTTTTCGACGCAAACTATTGGTATCAATAGAATCAGCGTTTAAAGGGCTTTTTTATTTGACAAAGTTGTCCAAAGCATGGCATCCACACTTTAACATTTAGACTTTTAACCAAAACAAGGTTAGTGGTTCCATGGATAAATTTACTTGTAAACATCTTTTTTCAAATGTGCATCAACAAGATATATAAAAAAAAGGAAAATAACCTTATCATCTTTTATTTTGCTGGTATTGTTACACATAACTCACAAGAATGATACAAGAACAAAGGAAATGTTGTTTTCTTAAGTCAGAAGCTCCAGGTTGTTGCGTACTTAACATGACAAGTGAAGAGTCTTATGCCTAAGTCTCAACTGTTTTACAGGTGAATTCATGGTTTCTGTGGGTAAGAAACCCGTACGCAGGTGACCCACACAATTATTTAAGTTGCAGACTGTTCATAGAACCCATAGTGCGAGAATGTTCCTGCACATTTTAATCTATGAGAATGTTCCCGGTGACAGCCTGTTATAAACACAGACTACAGGGTAAGAGTAAGTAGGGGTGAGACGCAGGCATGTCAAAGGGACTTTTGTGTTTTTTTAAACCCCTCGTAACAGGTACAATTTTTCATGAATATATGCAACTTATACTCTCCATACAAATACATCTTGATACATTTACCCCACTCAAGAAAATGGTAGATTCCACTTTTACGATATCCGTAATGGTGGCAGCACGAGCCACAAGAGGAAAAAAAAACATAAAGAAGGAAAAGAAAAAAGGGAAATTTGTTTTTTTTTCCTTTTGAAAGTAAACACTGGTGTTGCTTTTTCATGTTTTTATTGGAAATTATTAGGTATAGAAATTATATTTAGATATTTGCTATTAATACGTGACTAATTATTCCATGATAAATTTGTGTATATATGTATATTTCCTTGACTTCTTTAAAAGTATTGTTTTTTGATAGCTTGAAATTAACCAATTTCAAGTTAAGATACACAAATTTGTTGATGAAAAAATGACTACACAATTTTAAAGAAATATAAAGAACACTGAATTACATCATACCTGAAACTATGTTGATACTGAAACAGATGAAAAATTAACAGAGCTTTGTATATGTTCATTCATGAAATAATAAAATGTAGTAACCCGGTGTGTAAATGCTTGAATCTCTCTTATGCAAACTATTTTTTAAAATTCCTTTTAACATCAAATGCTTAATTTTGAAATAAAGTCTACATATTCATGTCAAACAATGTTTGTGTTATATAGTTTTAGTTACCTTCTGTTTTACATTTTAGCACAATAATGTACAGTAATAAAGAAACGAAAAACAAAAAGTATCAGTTTTTTATAATTAAATGCCATCAGAATGGACCAAATGCAACTTTTTTCAGACCTTAACCTGTAGCTTAAAAGGTAATCAGATTACAAGAATTGAAAAGGCTTTTCTTCCTTTTGCTTCAATATTGATGCTGTTGATTCTTTATTTGTCATGAACGTAACACAAAATATAGTGGACACTGTTTCCAGCCAATCCTAAATTTAAAGTCATTCCTTTTTTTTAATTCTGGGGAACTTTGTTCTTGTAACTGTAAACAGACTTCTGTCCATCAGGCATGTTTGTGGTCAAACTTTTCTCTGCCTTGTCCCATTTCAGAAATGATCATTGACTTTACGTCAGATATATTATCATAGTGTGAAACCTCTGAATTCCTGATTATTTTGTGGCTTTAATGTCCATCATTTGTTTAGTGTCGGGCGTCATGGAGCAACTCAACTTGACTGCAGTATCTTCAAACATCTCCTCCTCTTCTCAACTTCTCCCTTCTCCTTCCATGGACTCCAGAGGTGTGCCAGCTGCAGTGATTCTGTCTCTCTGCTTCCTCCTGGGAGTCCCTGGAAACATTGCTGTCATCATTCTGAAGCCAAATTTTCAGCAGCTGCCCAGCATGACCCAGAGTTTGATGCTGAATCTAGCCGTGTCAAACCTGCTCTGTCTGCTGACTCTCCCGCTGTGGATTTACAGTCTGCTCTACAGCTGGATCTTTGGTCTTCTGGTCTGTAAAATCATAGTATATCTCGTAAGTTGCAGTCTTTATGGAAGTTTACTGACTGTAGTTTTGTTGAGCTTCCAGCGTTACATGCTCGTTGTGCACCAACAGTTCCAGACAAAAATTAAATTGTTGTTGGTTTTGCTTTGGCTGGTTTCACTGATTCTTTCCATCCCTGTTCTCTTTCAACATTCGTTTCGGTATCTCACTATGGGACACGCCCCCTGCGCTGTCCCACAAAAGCTCTTTCACATTATGCCAGTCTTGCCTGGCAGACAGAAGGTGACGTCTGCTCCCAGGAGGCGGGACTTCCTCCTGCTATAACAGCCGGACGCCATCTTCTCTCCTCAGTCTAACACCTCTTCTCGCTCCCAGAAGCATCCTCAGACGGCAGGTGTAGTATCCGAAGCTATCTTAACTGTTCCTAGAGCGAGCTAACAACTCGGTCGCTGAACGCTAGTCGGTGTTCCATTAAGCTTGTCTGGGTTACGCGGTTGGTCTGTCTCCAGACAGCACCCGTTAGAACTAGTCACCATACTAGTATTTTTCGAGCTTCACTCTCAACCGGAGTCAACAAAGTCTCCATGGAGCCTGAACCTTTCCTTGCCATGGAAACGGTCAGACCTCTGCCTAGTGCCTACATATGCGGCAGCAAAATTGCTGGGGCAGACACCCATTCTGCGTGTGCTGCATGTACTGCGTGTGCTGCGTGTGCTGCGTGTGCTGCGTGTCTGGGGCTGCAACATGCCCAGGACGCGTTAGCATCTCCGGCTAGCTGCGAGCATTGTTCGCGCCTCTCCCTCAAAACTCTGAGACGCAGACTAGTGCGCCTAGCTAGTCTTGGGGGTAACCAGCCCCCCACTACCAGAGGAGTCTACTCGTGGAGAGGTGACAGGCATGAGCTGGGGCGACCAACTGGACGTGGTCGCGCCACTCGAGGGCATGGAGGAGCAGGAGGCCGCGCTCCCGGAGTTCCAGGACACAGTGGACACTGTGCCCGACTCCAGAGACGAGTCCATCAGCCTCGGCTCTGAGGAGGACGAGGAGGACAGCGAGCCTTTCCTTCTGCCATCGGCTGCAAAGCTGCTGGCTGCGGGCGACGCGTGCGGCGGCTTCCTAAACCCGATTGCCGCGATGTACCTGCACGATGTGTGCAGAAGAGCAGCTGAAAAGCTGAGCATTAAGTGGCCTGAAGCCCTCACTGAGACCATCACGTCTCGCTATGAAGGAAAAAGACTTCCTAAAGCCAAGTCTTCCAGCAGACAGCTACTGCCAGTGTTCCCTGACTGCTTGGAGGAAGCGACCAGGACCTGGAGCACCCCCTTTTCAGCCAAAAGCCCCGTCCTGGGGTGCTCGGCTTTGGACTGGGTCAAGATGGAGGAGAATGGATTCTCGCATATCCCTCCAGTCGAACCACTGCTGGCATCCCACCTGCACCCGACGCAGAAGTCCACCATGACTTCCGCAGGCCCCGCCCTGCCCTCGAAAGCTGACTGCTTCCAGTCAACTCTCACGGAAAAGGGCTACAAGGCCGTTGCTGCATCAGTGAAAACCCTGAATGCATCTTCTCTGCTCCTAGCCTACCAGGCAGAGCTGCATGAACAGATGTCAGCCACACCAACCCCAGACCTGTGGAACGAGCTATGCGTGGTCACAGACCTTTGTCTGCGTCTCCACAGGTCCGCAGTCCAAGCCTCTGGGTGAGCCATGGCCCTCATGGTGGTCCAGGAAAGAGCCCGGTGGCTGAACTTATCTAGTCTCTCTCAGAAGGAGAAGACTCAACTCCTCAATGTGCCAGTGGACCCAAAGAGCCTATTTGGACCAGCGGTGGCCACTATGCAAAGGCGCTGTGAGGAGAAGAAACGGGAAGGTGAAGCGCTGCAGCTGTGTCTGCCCAGGAAGGTACTCCCTCCTACCCCAGCTGCACCGCGTTTTTCCTTCACTCAAGCAGTAGCTAGACCAGTTTACCGCACTCCAAAACGCCAGCCTCAGCCAGGTGACCGGGGCCACGGAAAGCCTGCTGAGGCCAGAGGGGCCTGGGCCAAGAAACCGTTTGCTCCCAACGTGACAACGGCAGCCCAGCCAGCGCCTCCTGCCGCTCAGAGCGCAAAGAAAAAGTGGTGTGCCACCTAGGGCGCAACCACCAGGGACGGAGAGCTGGCACAACCAGAAACCTGCTTCCCCCCTTCAACGACACGTTCCATTCCCGTCGTTTTTCTCCAGGGCATGTTCCAGCCCGACCAAAAGGCATGCAGAGGCACAGGTGGCCTTCACAGTTCACAGCCAGTTAAAAGGGAGAAAAGAGGGACCCACAGAGAGCTCAGTGGAGCCACAGCTGTGTCCCAGAAAGTGTTTGAAATGGTTTTTAAAACAAACACAAATAAAAAATCCCCGAGGCGCACAACCAGGCCCCGATCCCAGGGCGCAGCCTCAAAACAAAAAGACAAAACAAAAAAACAAAACACATACAAATGACGGGAAGCTGGGTGGAACCTGCGCGGCTGCACATGAGGCCACAGGAGGGAGCCGTTGTTCCACCAGTGGCACAGCAGCCCAGCCCCGTGGTAGCAGCGAGCCCTGCGTGAGCGCAGCGAGCGTTGGCCACGCCCACCAGTGTCTCAGCGCGGAAGCCGCTCGGCCTGCTCTCGGACAAATCACAGCTATGGCGACACTGTGGGGCGCCAGACTGGGTTATAAGGACTGTAACCAAAGGTTACAGACTGTAGTTTGCATCCACCCCTCCCCATTTCAATGGTATACTGCAGTCGCAGGCCAGGGGGCAAAATGCAAGCATTTTGCAGGAAGAGATCAAAACACTGCAAGGCTAAAGAGCTATTCAGCTAGTGCCACCAGAGCAGGCTCACAGCGGTTTCTACTCCAGATACTTCCTGGTCCCAAAACGGGGTGGAGGCCTGCGTCCGATTCTAGACCTACGAGCACTGAACAAATTCTTGAGGAAGTACAAATTCAGAATGCTAACACACGCAGGTCTGATACGTCCAGGAGACTGGTTCGTCTCCATAGATTTGAAAGACGCATATTTTCACGTCCCAATATATCCCCCTCACAGAAAGTATCTCAGATTTTCCTTTCGAGGGAAGATTTACGAGTTTCTAGTGCTCCCCTTCGGGCTCTCACTGAGTCCGCGGGTGTTTGTGAAATGCACGGAGGCCGCCGTCGCACCCTTGAGACAGATTGGCGTTCTGCTGGCCACGTATATAGACGACTGGCTGCTCGCAGCGCAGTCTCCCGAAGAACTCAGGACGCTCACATCACGTTGCTCACATCGCACCTAACTGCACTGGGCTTCGCAGTAAACTGGGAAAAGTGCGTGTTGACACCAGTTCAAACGATCACTTTCATTGGTTTATCCCTGAACTCAGTCGAGTTCAGAGCGCGACTCTCAGCGGAGAGGGTGACAGCCTTCCGAGTTCCGAGTTCGAAGTTCCGCAGGGGGGCGTGGATAACGTTCAGACTGTGCTTTAGGCTCCTCAGGCTGATGGCATCGGCTCTGTCCGTCATCCCTTTTGGTCGCTTACACATGCGTCCTTTTCAGCGGTGGTTGGTGTCGCTCAATCTAAGCCCCGCCCTCCATGGTCACCGGCGAGTGCTTGCTTCGGTGACGTGCATTCTCGCCCTTCACAAGTGGAGGGATATCTCTTTCCTCACCACGGGCGTTGTCATGGTAACTGTGCAAACAAGACAGGTGATCACCACAGACGACTCGCTGACAGGCTGGGGAGCCACTCACGAGGGCAGGACAGTGAATGGTCTGTGGGGCTCCCACATGCGATCAGTTCACATAACTGCTTGGAACTCCTGGCGCTGTCTCTTGCACTGAAACATTTCTTACCCTTCCTGAAAAGGCGCCATATTTTAGTCAGGTCCGATAACACCACAGTGGTGGCGTATATCAACAGACAAGGAGGGCTGCGCTCATTTCAGTTGCACACGCTTGCACACAGACTGATTATGTGGAGCAGCTCCCAACTTCTGTCGCTGCGGGCCATCCATGTACCGGGGATAATGAACCGTGGAGCCGACCTGCTCTCCAGAGGGAACCCGCGTTACAGGGAATGGAAGCTCCACAGCCAGCTGGTAGCCCAGATGTGGAGCATTTATGGTCAAGCAGATCTCTTGCGTCAGCGGAGAACGCTCAGTGTCAGATGTTCTACTCTCTGATGGACCAGAGCACCTCCCTGGGGGTGGACGCTCTAGCGCACGAGTGGACGTGCCGACTTCTGTATGCGTTCCCACCGTTGGAGTTGATTGCCCCTACCCTCACCAGGGTTCGGGAAGGGAAACACTCTCTCATCCTCGTAGCCCCTCGGTGGCCCGGGAAACACTGGCTAGCGGACATCCTTCAGATGCTGCACAGCCAACCGTGGCCTCTGCCTTTACGCAGGGACCTCCTGTCGCAGGCACGTGGGGAAATTTTTCATCCTTATCCGGAACGCCTAGCTCTGTGGGCCGTAGTGCCTTTCCAGAGCCCCGTCCCAGTCATTCTATCGTTCCTTCAGGAACTGATTGAAAAAGGTTTGTCCTTTTCCACCATTAAAGTGTGTCTGGCTGCCATATCCGCCTGTCACATAGGTTTTAATGACAAAACAGTGGGCCAGCACCCGCTTATTTGTCAGTTTATGAGGGGCGCACATCGGCTCCGGTGTTCTCTAAACATCCTCCGTGTCTTCAATGCAATGTAATGAGACACACAGAGACAGAAATGTGAAGTTATCCGCTGTAAATCTATGACATAAATTAATAACAGGATAAAGGATTGGCTAGTTAGTTAGCATGTAACCTAATAGCCTTTGAATGTAAAGCGACTGACTGCTAAAGTTAATAAAATACATGTCCTGAATATTATTATTCCTATTGGACCCTAAACTACAATATCAGCTGTCTGTCTGTCAACCGACCAGCCAGTTGTCCAAATGCCGGCATAAATCAGAGAGCTCTGCGGCGGAGCTAGTAGTAGCCTAGCAGGAGCTATCGTATGACAAAGCAGCCTAGTTATCATAAATCTTTTGATATTTTTCTTATATTCATTGAGACAGTAATAAAGTGATCATATTTGTTTTTCATGTTCCTTTTTTGAACAAATGTGGGTCACAGAGACACGGAAGTTACCGCTGAAAGCGGCTTTTGCAGGCGTACAGAGAGCATATCAGCGTGAATGACTTATGACGTGAATAATTATTGCGTTTGAATGGATTTATTATTGCGTTCGCACGAGTTAATCATTTCGAGGGAACGGGATAGTATTTCGAGGGAACGCAATAGTATTTTGTGGGAACGGAATAGTACCTTGTGTGAACGAGTAGTATTTCGTACGAATGAGATTGTCATGTCCTGGCTACTACTCCCCCCCCCCTCCTTCCTGTTTTGGACGCGACCAGCTGGATCCACTTACCTCATCTTCTCCTGCCTTCATAAGCTCCTTCTGGATCATCAGCCGGTGCCAGTTCGTTGTTCCTCCTATGGTGCATAGTCTGGTCAGCTCATGTTTTGGACTCTTGTCTCGTTACCTTTTGCTCATTGCTTCTCTCGCTCTGCTTCAAGACTTAAACCTGTTGGATA
This sequence comes from Oryzias sinensis, assembly GCA_037389245.1. Lineage (NCBI taxonomy): Eukaryota > Metazoa > Chordata > Actinopteri > Beloniformes > Adrianichthyidae > Oryzias > Oryzias sinensis. Next base: position 27,589,174 of record CM074504.1, read on the forward strand.
CTCACCTGGTCATTGTCCACCTACGCCGCAGTCCTCCCTCGGCGAAATCCACCTCAAGATCCTTCCAGCCAGCAGTCGTTCCTCGCCTAAGAAAAAAGCCTGTCAAACTCTGTTCCCGATTAAATTTCTTTAAACTTACCGTTAAGTCCTAGCCTCTTTTCGGGTTCCAGCGTCTGGGTCATTCAGAACTCTAGCCCGAATCATGACAGAACAAACTGGCCAAACGCCTGACCCAGCTGACCCAGAAGGGCTTCGTCATGCCATAGCATTCCAAGGTAACCTATTAAATCGCCAAGCTGACACTCTAACGCAGATGTCTACTGCCCAGCAGGAATTATTTCACCGCCTCGATGGCATCACGCAATCCCTAATGGAACTGACCGGCCAAACTACTAATCCTGCAGCCGCAGCCCCATCCGCTGTTTCCGGCAACAATGCCACTTCCGCTCCACCTTTCACCTCAGAAAATGTTCATCTACAGCCGGAACCTTTTTTTGGTGATGTTGCAGCCTGCGGAGGGTTCCTACTTCAATGCGAACTGATTTTCCAACAAGCCCTCAGGTATTATCAAGCCGATCACTGTCGAATCTCGTTAATCGTGAACTCTCTCCGCAATAAGGCTGTTCAATGGGCTCAAGCATTCCTGGCTGCCCATCCAATCACGCATCTCCCTTTTGAACGCTTCCTGGGAGAGCAGGAAGCCACCCGGCGGTTGCTTAGTCTCAAACAAGGTAACCGCCCGGTAAGCGAACATCTCATTGACTTTCGGATTTTAGCTGTCGAAGCTGGATGGCCGGATCCCGCGCTCAAGGGAATTTTTTACCAATCACTAAATGAATACATTAAGGATCACCTTTGCACCCAGCCGAAAACTAACTCTTTTGAAGAACGTATCGCGGCCGCCCTGAGGTCGGACATCTGCCTCAGGGAACGCCATGCTGAGCAGAAGTGTAAGCCACCGCCATTCCCTGTCAATCCCGTTCGCTATTTACCCTTTTGCGGCTCCCGTGAGCCAAGAATCGCCTCTCGTTAAATCTGACAAACCCATGCAAATTGGTCATTCCATGCTCTCCCTAGAGGAAAGAAAGAAACGTTGTGATGAGGGGTTATGTTTTTACTGTGGGCAGGCGGGTTATCAGGTCTCTCAATGCACCGCTCGTTTAAACTCCAGAGCCCCCCGTTAAGTCACAGGCCACGGGGGGATAATTCTGAACTTTCCCAAGTTTCCAAGTTTCTATTCGTTCCTGTCAAGATCTGCAATAAGAACCAAGTTTTTGAATTTAAAGCTCTCATTGACTCTGGGGCCGAACATAGTTTAATAGATCAAAGTCTCGTTCATGAACTCTCCCTCCCTGTTGAAGTCCTCGACAACACTGTTAATGGTGGGGTAAACTACTTTCACGCATTACCAAACGCACCGGTCCGGTTCTCGTCCTTACCTCCAGTAACCACCGGGAATACCATCACTTCTTTATCACTCATTGTCCCCAGACGCCTTTAATTCTCGGGTTTTCTTGGCTACAGAAGCATAATCCCAGTATTGATTGGAGTTCTTCGCGCATATCTAACTGGAGCACATTCTGTATGGCTAACTGCCTGCAGTCGGCTGTTCCTCTCACCAAAAGACCGGACTCAGGTCCTGATAAAGAAATTGATCTGTCAGCTGTCCCCAACTTACCCCCTTCCTCATATAACCTTATATGAGGGTGAGGGGGTGGGGGGTCTAGCCTGTGATGTGCCTTGGGGG
>CM074504.1:27591420-27636664 GCA_037389245.1 Oryzias sinensis
AGTGGAGTGATTCTTCCCGTGATATTAACCTAATAGGTACCACACACGCTTGTTAACTGGAAGGTGGAAGAAAGAGCATATCCCACCAGTTCTGGCTGCCTGTCCATTTTAGAGTTTAAAAAAAATAAAAAATAAAAAAAAAATCTTTTATTTGTTTTTAAGTCTTTAAGTGGTCTGGCTCCGCCCTACCTCTCTGAGCTGCTACACCTGCATTCCCCTTCCTGCTCACTTAGATCAGCTGACCAGCTGCTCCTGGATGTGCCAAGGACACGGCAGAAATTCAGAGGGGACAGAGCATTTGCCGTTGCTGGCCCCAGCTTGTAGAATGCACTCCCTATGCAGATTAGGAAGGCCCGTTCGTTGAATGATTTTAAATCCAAGTTAAAAACTCACTTTTCTCTCTGGTGTTTAACTCGGTGTGAGTTGATGTTTTATTGGTCTTATTTATTTTTATTTAACTTTTTGATTTTATACCGTTTGTTTTAGTTTGTTGTTTTGTTTTATTCTGCGTTGTTAAGCCTTTTGGTCAGCTCCTGCTGTTTTAAAAGCGCTTTATAAATAAAGTCGACTTGGCTTGACTTGACATTGTCTTAAAGAATCACTGTGCCTACCTCCTGCAAAGTGCTGGGTTAGTAGACATAATGACTGGTACAATTAACAATAGGCTGAAGGAATGTATTGTGGACACTGGACTCAGTGTCTAGATTTAGTGAAACTGTGCATAAAATTAACATTACCAGTGCAATATGGCCGAGACCCTTTTTGGAAGACCTTACAGGTTACCACAGTTTAAAAACCAATGGGAGACTAATAAAGAAGCAAACCTGGCTGACTATATGAGGGCCATTTTAGTAAAACAAAGAGGCATCTTGACTAATGAAAAACCTTTTGCCCCTCAGCAGGACAACCAGCTTTTAGAACCAGGTGATTGGGTTCTGATAAGAAGCATCAAGAAATAACACTGGTATTCACTCAAGTGGGAGGGGCCATACCAGGTACTGCTGGCCACTCCTACTGCAGTCAAATTCGCTGGAAGATCCACCTGTGTTCACCTGACATATTGTTTATATTGTAAAAAGGTAATCTCGACTGGAAACTCAAAGGTGGAAGGTGAGCTAAAGTCTGATAATAGGGTGGACTCAGACGTTTAGAGTCTGGGTAGACCCGAAAGTCAGTGAAGCCTCCTGTAAAGCCACCAACCCATATAGACGACGAAAAAAGAAATAACAGTTGGTCGAGATGGTAAACCAAGGTTTTCAAATTTGTGTGAAATGTATTGTTGTTGTGATCATAACCATTGTTATAGTGTGGCATACCTGGCAGTACTTGCGCCCCCCTGGGTATGAAAATGGAACAACCCTTTCGACTGAGAGGAGGACTGTAAGTCCACCCACTAATGTTTGCCCAAGACAACTAATGGCTAAAGGAAATCCACTGAACCCAGAGAATACTGCTACTATTTTTGACTTGCAACTTTTGAAACTAAATTCTGTTACCTTTTTCTGTGTATCCTATAACAGTTTACGTTTTGGTTGCTGAAATGTCTGGTATTTATCCTCACAGATGGAAACCTCGCCATAAGCGGGAAGTGTGGCTGATAGACACTGACCCTACTTATATAGACGCCATAGGGGTTCCTTATGGAGTACCAGATGAATGTATATTGATTAATCAGGTGGCTGCCGGCTGGGGATCTTCACTCTGTTGGTGGTGTACGATTGTCAAAGGCGTGGACAGGATCAACTACATCCACTACAACGTCCAAAAAATTTGGTAACTGGACACGAGAAGGGTTTGAAGCTGTGCATGAACAGCTTTCTGTTATATCTATAATGGCATTCAGGAACAGGATCACTCTCGACATGCTGATGGCTGAAAAGGGTGGCGTGTGCACCATGTTCAGTGAACAGTGTTGCACGTTCATTCCTAACTACACCACTGCAGACAGCAGTCTGACCAAGGCCAAAGAGGGCCTTCGCACTCTCAATGGTAAGATGAAAGACCATTCCGGTGTTGATGCCACCATGTGGGACTCCTGGCTGGATGTGTTTGGGAAGTACCACTTATTGGTAGCTTCCCCTTTGGTGTCCATAGCTATATTTACGGCCATCTTGACCTTGTGTGGATGCTGTTGTATTCCTTGCCTGCGTTCTTTGTGCAATCGTCTCATCTCCACGGCTATTAGACCTGAAGAGACCCAGCTGCGTCCCATCTGTGTAAGTGTCTCCAACACACACCCTCCAAGTGTAAATGTGTTTGTGCTCGTAAACATGATCTTACAGTTAGAAATCTTGTGAAGTGGCTGACTAATAGTGATGTTACGTTTGCGCATACATGGATAAAAAGGGGGGAGTTATGTTGGAATAATGTATATAGGTTATCTCATATTTGCTTATTTTATGCATCACCTAGCTATATGGTGATTTAATCATGTTTGCAGAAGTGTCTGTGTGTGTCCAAATCTGTTTCACAGGAAGGTGGAGGTGACACCCTTGGGAGAAAATGTTTATCTTTGCGTCTTTTCAGCATTCTCCTGAGAACCTGTGTTAGCTGTGTCTAAAATGAATCGAAGGACGGTCTGTGTTAGTTTATCTGTGAGAAACGGCTTTGCAGGTCCAGAGATGATTTGAGAAGACTGTGGAAGGACAGACATGTTGTAATAAAAGCTTTCTGATAGCGCTGCAGCTGTGTTTTTATCTGTTTCCCCTCCTTAGAGCTCAGCGCATGTGTAACTTAGGGACATCCCAAATCAACTTATTAAAAGAGGAGGCAGCAGAATTTGCGCCAGAGTGGAGAGAGATTGTTTACTGGGTAGATCTCTGTCTGCTCTCCTCGTAAAAGGTACCTTTGTCCGTTGGTCTTTCTTTCCTTTTTGAATTGTTATGATGTTGCAGGTTGTTTGAACCCAACAGGAATCCACAAGACAAAAAACACTAATTTGATGCCGGTAACCAGTCTGGATGTCTGAGGGTTGTTAAAAAATGCTGCTCGATTCACCTTCCTGTAAAGCTGAAAGTATGAAAATGCTACAATAAAAAATGAAGCAAATCCCACCAGATTCTCTGTCAGCTGCACAGCTAACTTCTGGCTTCTAGCGGAAAATAGATATACGCAGTACAGCCACTGCTCATCAGGGATTTCTGGTTGAACCACCAAAGCAGGGATGGAAAGAGTCATTGAAATCAGCCAAAGCAAAACCAGACACCATCTCATTTTTGTCTGATTACAAAACTGCTGGTGTACTACGAGCATGTAACGCTGGAAGCTCAACAAAACTACAGTCAGCAAACTTCCATCAACACTGCAATACATCAGATATGTTAGGATTTTACAGGCCAGCAGACCAAAGATCCAGCTGTAGAGCAGACTGTAAATCCACAGTGGGAGAGTCAGCAGACAGATCAGGTCTGACACGGCTAGATTCAGCATCAAATTCTGGGTCATGCTGGACAGCTGCTGAAAATTTGGCTTCAGAATGATGACAGCAATGTTTCCAGGGACTCCCAGGAGGAAGCAGAGACACAGAATCACTGCAGAAACAACTCTGAATTCCATGGAAGATGAAGGGAGAAGTTCAGAAGAGGAGGAGATGTTTGAAGTTACTGCAGTCAAGTTGAGTTGCTCCATGACGCCCAACACTAAACAAACGATGGACATAAGAGTCACAAAATAATCAGAACTTCAGAGGTTTCACACTGATAGAATTTAGATGCCTTAAATGTGATGTAAGAAAAATGTGAGCACATACAAGCTTGATGGAGATAAAATCCCTGTATTACTTATTGTATAAATTTATAAAATTATTTGACGTACATTTCTTTATTGCGTCGTTGACCAAAAATATCTTAGAAACTGATGTTTATTATTTGTTGAATATAAAAACCCAGATTATGATACAGCTCAATATGTGAAATATCTTGAACAGAATAGTATGAAAATATTTCTATCTAACCTTTCTAAAACAGAAGAGACAACATTTGCAAAAAGGGATGAAGGGACTATACCAAAGAGTTTTCATTGTAAAACATCACTTTTTTCAAGTCTGTTGAACAAGAAGAAAAACATTATAATAATGAACGCATGTTTATACATTATAAGAGTGGCAGAAAGTAGACTCTTGTGTATACTATCTTTTTTTGTCACAGGAAGTCATCAAAAAATAACATCCAACAATATATGAAGACTAAAGCTAAACGGAAAAAAACCTTTTGATTTGTTGTGATCTTTGTGTAAACATTCTATGATAGGCAATGTTCTCTTTTACCTCAAATTCAATTTTACTCTTTTTTTGTAATTGTGGTAATTTTTCAAAAATATTAAATATTCTCAATATCTGAAAAATATTCATATATTGTCCTTGACCTTTTTTAACAAAGGTCAAGGACTGAATAGTTGGTCACCTTGATGATCTGAGAGGAAGGAAAGAGGCAACAAGGGTAGGCAACAAATTGGCTGGCAATTCAAAGGACTGAAACATAAAAGTAATTAAGTCTTAATTTATTTTATTGCTCGAATTGTGTCTTTAAGATAAAACCTAATTATTAAACTGGGCCACAGATCCTATAGAAAATTCTTGCAATTTGTTCTCTTTTATTCAAAATGCGTGGAGAAAAAAATAGAGCTTTATACTTCAGTGAGACAGAGTCTGAGATTTTAATGATGGCGTATGAAGAGGATACGCCATCATAAATAAAAAAAAGTCATACGGCTGCATCAGCAAAAGAGAGTTCCTGCTTGGCAAAAGATAACACACAAAGTAAAATCATTAGTTTCTATCTCATTTCCGTTTTCATTGTGACCAAAACTGCTTTTGGGAATGTATTGCTAGATAGATAGTATTTATTGCAGACTCATGGTTCAACCAATAAAAGGAGTAGACCCACTACAATAAAAAGGCACAGTGTCAAAAATACACAAGTTAAGAAAAAGTATATGAAAAATTACAATAGTTGATAAAGAAGAAATTAATTAAAAAGGAGAATAATAATAAAAGATAAAAACATGACTTATACATACTACACCATAAAACATTAGTTACAATCACAAATAAAAAGACAGGCCCTCCAGTGTTTCCATAAATTAGACTAGAAAGTGTATGGCACTATGTAATTATGCTCGACTTGCTAATCCCGGGTTACCAAGTCGAGCGTAATTACGCTAAATCATATGTTTTGAAACCGACATACCCAGAGAAAGCAAGTTCAGGCAGATTTCAGCCAGAGTTCAGGGTTAAAGTCAGGGTAGTTTAAACATGCTTTCTAGAATTAACACCTGCCTGCCTGACCCTGATATAGCCTTGTGGACTTTTAACTAAGCAAATAAACCTGCTGCATTTGAAACCAGCAGTTTGTCTGTTCTTGTGACAGGCTTCAGTGCTAATATAGCTGCTGGAAAAATAAGTGTAGCATTCTTTATACTTTTTATAATTTGTATTAGTTATTTTTAATCAAAATAAACACATCTAGTATTGATTAATAATGTGGTGCTGTTAGAAAATAAAACAATATAAAGTAACACAAATATTTACTTTCATTTTACACAAAAATGTTCTGAACCAAGCCTTTTTTTCTCAAACAGACAGGGAGAATGCCTCCTTAAACATATGACCAGTCACTGTAATCACCCAAAAGAAAATTGGAGCCAGCACTGAGAGTTTTGGCTAGAAGCAGAATTACCAAAACTTTAAAGAATAAATGACTCCCCTGTCTTCATTAAGACTCTTTGCTTGTGATCATCAGTATGCATCCAAAGGAAGTCAGATCAAGCTTTTTTTTGCAACAAACATTGTGAGAAGAAAATAAATACAAGACTGGATTAAGGCAATTGTTCACAAATGCAATTCTCTAAAGGTCTAAAATGTAATTAAACAATACTGGATTGTTGAAAAATGTTGTCCATTTCTCTCCCTTTGGAGACAATTATATAAAAATACTACAAGAACAAAGATGGCAAAACCTACCAGAGCCTCCACCACAGCAATTCCCTGAGATTCACGGCATCTTTTGTTCAGATCAGTGCTTACCTGTCGTACCACAAAAGCAAGAATGGAAAGAATGATTGAAACCAGTCTGATGTGTCCAGTTCTTCTGATGCACCATCAGCAAGTAGCACTGAACAGTGGTGGTTTAATCATGCCCTTTTCTGTTCAATAGGGTGCCAGTAATATGATGAGGAAATAGAATTGTCAGGTTTTAACTGTTCCTGTCTCTTTGCTGCCCTCTACTGTTCCTGTTTGGTGTATTTTCTCTTTTGGTTCTTGGCTCGCCCCATCTCCTCTCCACAGGTGACAAGAATGAGGCAGGGCATCCTGGCACACCTGCTACTCATCACCCAAACAGCATTTAAGACTTGTTCCTGCTAGTGATGGGTCAATATTTTCGGCACATTGGCCAAAGTGTATTGATACTGTGTTATTTAAATAAAATAAATTTAAAAAATTTAAATCAGTATAAATTAAATTTATACTGTATTCATCCCTCAATGGGGAAATTCTTCTCCGCATTTGACCCATCCCCTGGGGGAGCGGTAAGCTGCAGCTGAGTCGCGCCCAGGAGGCAGTAGTGTTAAGGGCCTTGCCTAAGGACCCCCACTGGGTGTTGTTAACTGCTCGCCATTGATATGGTATTGCCCCCCAGTACCATTGCTTATTCCCCTCCGGGAATCGAACCCTGGATTCCTGCATGGTAGCTTGTCACCTTACCAGCCGAGCCACCCATTTATCCCTTGTGCTATCTTAGATCCCACCCTTAGACCCCACCCTTACATTGATGTGTTCTTCCTACCATGACAAAGGTGAATAAAGGTGGAAAGATTTCATGTAATCCATGGACACCAGTGAAGATCACAATTCATTGAAGAAAAAAGGTTCAGAGCACTGTCTAGTGCAGGGGTGTAAAACTCATTTTAACCGAGGGCCACGTCAGCATAGTGGTTCTCCTCAAAGGGCCAGATATAATTTATACATGTAACTAAATGTAATGAAAAATAAATGTAACTACTCCTCAATGTTAAATAACTCATTATTTATTTACTATAACTTTTTGAAGGGACAATTACAGTTGCATAGAAACATATGTTATCTTGTTACTTTAGGATAAATCCTTTTACATTTGATTATGTCAGGTTAGGTTATATTGATAGTGTTTAAATCCTAATGTTTAGTTGCCCAATCCAATATTTCAAGTCTGATTCCCCCTAGATATATGAATAAATACACAACAATTTTTATTTTAAGAAATTAAAAGCCTTTATGCTGTCCTGGGTAGAGCTGTGACAGTGTCGAATTTCTGATCACCGCTGTGATGAACCACCAGGGGGCGCGGTGTCGCGGTTAATACAACGTAGTATTCTTTATTAACAAATAACAGCAACAGCTAACTACTACCTATCTAACTAATGAACTAAATGTATAGGTGTTGTAGATAGACTGTGACTGTGTCCGCGCGCTGCGTCATGTCTAGGACTAGGTCGAAGGTGCGCACACGTGTGCTGGGGTGCGTGTTGATTCTTCTGCAGTGGACCGCTCTCTAGCTGCAGGTGAGCCTTCAACTGTGCTCTCTGGTACAGACATCTTCTCAGTCGCGCACTTAAGAACGCACGCAGCTTGTAATGGAAATGAATACTATGGAAATTAATAGTTACAACGCAGAAAATTTGTCATGTTTCCTTGCGAGACAGAAACCTCTGTTGTAGAAAGAGGATGTGTGCTTCTGAGAGCGCGCGCCTGTGTGAGTAAAGGGAGCCGCATGTCACGTGCAGCAGAGGCAGACAGTGAGAGCGCGTGCCTACGAGAGACAAAGACAGGCGCGTTAGGAGAGAAGGAGAGAACAGTCTGAAAGAAAGAAGGAAAGTCTGAACACAGGGGTAGCAGAAAAAGTAAATTATCAGCAAAGATGAATGCATTTAATGTGTTTATTATAGTTCCAATCACACACGATATGCTGAACTTTCTAAAAAAAAAGTGCGGTGACGCGGTGATGAGGTCATCATCACATCATCCCACTTGTCTAGTTGACCCAACTCCCAATGTTAAAGTGCCAAGGATAGCACAAGGGTTAATACTGACACTTGCTGGACCAAAAACATAATTGCATGCAGCCAAGTAACTCAGCTGAAAGACTTAACCCTCATGCTATCTTAAGGGGTCAGGTGACCATTGACGTGTTATTCCTTTCATTACAAAGGTGGATAAAGGTGGAGAGGATTTCATGTGATCCATGGAAGCCAGTGAATATCACAAATCATTGAAGAAAAAAGTTTAGTGCATTGTCTTGTGGGGTCTAGATGACCCAACTCCCAATGTTAAAGTGGCTAGGATAGCACAAGGGTTAATACTTGTAGTTCCTTATTCCCATATCTCGCTCTATAATGCCCAAGCATTGTAAATTTATTTTAAGTTTGTGGAAAAAATACCACATTTAACCTCCAAAACATAAAATAATTTGTTTCAAATACGAGTTTGTTAGAAATGGAATTGTATTCTGCTAGACCAGGGGTGTCAAACTGATCTTGGTTCGGGGGCCTCATTCAACCCGTATGATCCCAAGTAACAAAAGCAAAAAACAGGTTTGTTGTTTTGTTTTTTGGCAGCCTAATCACTTATTATTACACATTCATTCACTGAGGCCAATGGATCTCAAATAAAATACATTTCACTTAAAAGAAATTGGTTTATTCAATTTTATACAGGCTAATAATTTTGCATCGGACACTGAAGCAGTTTTAATAATAAACTTAAGAAGGGCTACGGAAAAAAAATTAAACACCCTTCCTAAAGTGTAAATGTGCAAATCAATGAAAATGAAAAGAAATGGAACTTGCAAACATTTATGAACATAGGAATTTGTAGGTAACCTTCCTTTCTCTCCTGAAACTTCACCCAGCCATTAAAATCAGGATTGAGAGCCTGTTCAGAAACACATTTACTGTCATTCAAGTGTGCAAAACACAATGAAATGTCCAAGAATCTTTTCCTGGTTTCTGCCTTCTTCCTGACCTTTGATAGGCGCCATCAGTGACCAGACTGACATCATGTGACCAGTTCACTCCAATATCGGCCTTTGTTGTTGTGTCCATTACTGGACTGGATTCCTTCTTTTGTCCGTCCAAGTCTGATCGTAATCCTTGACAGACTCTTGTTGGAAAGGTCGTGTCATGATCTGCTTAAGCTAAAAAGACCCAGATGCTGGAACCCGGAAGGAGCATAGATGAGTTATGTGGAGTATTAAATGATTTATTTTTCTGGAGGAGGACCAGCGATGTGGCGTGGAGCTGTGGCGTGGCTTGGAGCTGTGGTGTGGCTGGAGGCTCTGGCGGACTGATGAAGATCAGACTGCTTGTCATGAGATAGGACCCAGATGGTAAATGGTAAATGGCGTATACTTACATATTGTCACCTCACACACGTCACTGAGTAGTTGTGTGTCAGAGAGAGGCAGAGTAAAGAGTGAGATAGAGAGTGTGTGTGTGTGTATGAGATGAGAGAGAGGTTCCTGTGTGTGTGTAGGGGGTATCTGACCTCCAGGGTAGTCGCTGTGTTAACTCTGGCTAAGCTGTATTTGATGTGTGTATTGAGGGTGGACACTTTCTTTGAAATAAACACAAGTACAATATTTGCTGTTGTGATGAAGGGAGAGGAGTTTTTTATGGAAAATAATACGGCTTTAATTGCGTGTTTGTGTGTGTACGTCTTGGCAGGTCAGTGTGTGGTGTGGCTCTTTGACTCTCACAGTGAAAAGACTCGGCTCTTGGTGACAAACTTGTTCGCCACCCCTGGTGTAGACCATGGTGTATTCATTAGATGGATTTATCTTGCACAGCTCCTTTCTGGTTTATGAGAGACTTGGTCTCATGTAATTCCAAAACCGTAAATGGTAAATTTTTCCTCCATGATCAATTTTTAAGTGGTTGGCACTTTTGTGAATTAAAAAGGGACTCCATCCATTCATCACTACCAAATCCAAGTCCCAGATTGATCAAAGTTCAACCTGGTTTAACTTTCAACTCAGGTTCAGTGGCCATGCATTTTGTACATAGAGCCCAAAAAACAGGTTTTGTAAATGTGCATTGCTACACATGAATGCAAGAGGTTTGAACGTAGAACCTTAAAATGCATATTTATACATGTTTACATAGACTTCGAATTGAAAGTATTCACTTGAACTCACATTGCTGAGGGTGGCGTGAACAAAGCTTTAGATTCTGCAGATTGCTCAAGCAGTCAAAACAGATTTTTACTTTTCCTCTGGCTCTGAAGGCACTAATTTGTCTGTCACCCGTTGTTACGTCCCTCTTCAGGGGTCACAAAACATGCATAGAAATAAAAAATAAAATAAAAAAAAAGACTGTGCTGGTGTGAAGTTAGGAAACTTTAGAGTTTATTTGACAATAATAAACCAATACAAGTTAAAATATGGTTTTCTTTTTTCATATCTACAGTATACAGTACAGATTAAAATGATTTAAGTTATAGTCTCCAAGGCAAGAATTTACAATGAACAAAGACACTTTTGTCGACTCTTGTGGCAGGACTGTTATCATTAACGTCACTTCACAAGACAATTGATGGCATTATTGCTTTGTTTTTGAGAAACACCTGAATTTCTGCCCCAACAGTTCAGCTTTTCCATACACTTTCAAATGTGACTGGTAAATATATACAGGAGAGGATATCAGCTGATAAATCACACACACAGGTATGGACACAATTAGTGAAGCTATCCAGGGCAGAACCAGGAGATGCTTTGGTCCAAAGTGATTTAAAGTATTTTGCTGTTTCACAACAACCAGAAAGTGGTGGACACTTATCAAAGTCACTGTCATCTGACTGCTATGAATGCTGCCTGGGCTTTCTAGACAGATGTGGTAAGCCTTGAGCTGCAGAGCTTATTATTCTTCTTTTTCTTTTTATTATATTTTTCCTTAGATTGTGAAGATTGCTCCAGCAGATGTCCAGATGTTTACTTTTCCCCTGGTTCTGAAGGCAGCAATTTGTGAATTACATGAACAGAAGTTAAAGGAAACACACTGTGCTGATGTGAGACTAATAAACTTTAGAGATTATTTTCAAAAATGACCCCAAAATTGTTGAAAAACTGTTTTTTTTTCTCAACTACAGCATACTGTACAGATACATATGCTAATTCAAGTTGTATACAGCCGTCTCAGGCAACAAATAATAATAAACAAAGTAGCATGATTTTCTTTTGGCAAAAAGGGGCCAGTCTGTGATCAGTAAGGTCACTACACATTGGTGATGGCGGTATTACTTTCTCCTTGGGAGACACTAGAATTTGTGCTCCAACAGTAACAGTTTTCTGCACACTTCCGAAAGTTACAGGAAGTTAATGCATAGAGGTAAGGATTCAAGCTGCTGTTCAAAGAGACAATTGCTACAGATATGTACCACCAATTGTCGCAATTCTCCATGAGGTTCTTATTTTTTAGAAAAAATGCAATCACAGTCAGTATATTATTGACATGATAAGGCAAGTACAAGACAAAGAAGGTTACAGTGATGCTGATAACCAGTCTGGTTGTTTGAGGATTGTCAAAAAAAGCTGCTTGCTTCAGCTTCCTATAAAGGCAAATGTATGAAAAAGCTACAATAAACATTATAATAAATCCCCATATGATTTCTGCTATCAACATAACCATCCACAGTTGGTCTATTCTTTCATCATATACTGTTAGCTCTAGAGCTATGCAAAAAGGGATGGGTGCAATTAGGAAAACCATCCAGAGCAGAGCCAGGAGACGCTTTGGTCCAAAGTTATTTAAGGTATTTAACTGTTTCACAACAACCAGATAGCGCTGTGCACTTATCAAAGTCACTGTAATCTGACTGCCATAAATGCTGACAATTGACAGGTATGTTAGAAGAATAGAGGCTGCATCCCCAAGGGTCCAAATGTAGAGAATACCATAAATTAAAAAAGGGACGGTCAGCAGACGGAGAAGGTCCAACATGGCCAGACTTAGCATCAGACTCTGGTTCACAGGGGACAGATGCTGGATGTTTCGCTTGAGAATGATCACAGCAATGTTTCCAGGGACTCCAACCAGAAAGCCCAAACCAAAGACAACAGCACAGGTTAAACTCGAGACATCCAAGTAAAGATCATCAGGATCTCCTGAAGGGGAAGTCATGGAGGTGAACGCATTGTTGGTGACCAGCTCCATCCTGTAGTTGTTATGGTGAATGGGTCTGTACAAGCAGGACAGAAACTGTAGTTGGATGATATAATAGTGTTTTATTTAGTTCCAGTGGTGGTAGAGGATTCTGGCTTGAAAGACACATGGCTTGGATGGATGACTAAATGGATGAGCTGCTGGTCTGGTGGAGGTTGTGAAGACTGAAGAGTGGAGCCTTGCTTGGTGTCCAGATGGAAGACAATTGATGACAAATAGTGGAGGTGAAGCTGTTAGCAAGTCCTGAAGGGGCAAAACTTGAGTGGATAAGCGAGCAGGTAGACTGTGGCATTTGGCATAAAACTTGGCATAAGTTTGGCTTGAGAGCTTTGCATGAGTGTGTACTCTACCGTGGGAAGAAGACAGACTGACATCGGCTGAAGGGTGAGGAATCCAGATAAAGGCTGCAGGCTGATGAGTAGAGGGGTAGCAGGTGTGTAGATGATCCCTGGGTAGGTGAGGGAGGAGACCGGGATCCTAACAGTAGTCTGGCTGGCAAGTCTTAATAGCTTGCTCATGAGGATGTGCTGTTAAATTTATGCTGCAGACGTAACAGGAAATTGTAAGTCTTACCTTTTTAGAGACAAAGCTTCTCTAGAAGAAAATGTAGTTAAAGGAAATGCAAATCTTATGAAAATTTGTACATAGATTTGTTATATTTCATGGTAATATTTGCATGAAATATTACTTTTTTTTTGGAGAGTACGCGTCCTTGTCATGTAAGCAGGCGTGCTTTCTCCTGAGAGGATTCAAACTTGTGGACAGACTTTTTAATTCAGTATGAAGATAACTGTTGAAAAATCAGTCTGCAGCTTCCTGGGAGGATTCAGTTCAACTTAGTTTATTTATTTATTTATTTTTTGTTTTTTTTTATTTTTTTAGCTCATGACCATAGGTGAGTATTGGAACAAAGAACGTAAATTGAGAACTTTGCCACTCAACTCAGCTCTCTCTTCACTACAACAAACTGACACAGCTCCCACACAGCTTCTAATCTCACGCTCCGTTCTTCCCTCACTTGTGAACAAGACCCTAAGATATTTAAACTCCTCCACCTGGGGCAGGGATCTTGTTACAATTCTTAAACAAAATATAAGTTTGTTTACAGTATTTATAAAAAGTAACTGAAACAGGTATGTTTGTGTAGGTTTTTGCAGCCAACAGGTATGTTTTTTGTTATTTGAGTGTATGTGGATAAATGTATCTTTGGACAGGCTCAACCCATTAGTGTCAGGACCAGGTCTTGAGGACCAACAAAATGTGACAGACCCAGGAGTAAGAACTTCAGAGTTTATTTGAGGACCAGAGCAGGCAGGATGATGGCTGAAACTTGACACCAGAGGGCGCTGAGGCAGACTTGTGGGTGATGAGGAATGAGAGGAGGAGGGGAACGGAGCAGAGTCCAGAGCCGGTCTAGGAATGAGGAAGTCCGTGAACACAGAGTTTTGTAGATGAGGAATGTCTTACTGCTTGGTATCTTGAGAGAGGACTTGGCAGTGAGAAACTGGAGGTCGCAGGCAGGTAGGTAGATTGTTGAGCTGCAGGCAGGCAGGCAGGCAGGCAGGCAGGCAGGCAGGCAGGCAGGCAATCTGAGAGCGTGGAGCAAAAGCAGGCTTGCAGACAGACTGAAACCACAAACATGAGAGAGCTGGGAATCAGGCAGAAGACTTGACGTTCCAGCAGTGAGTGAAGCTGCATGGCAGCAATATATACTCAGGTGAACAGGTGGAGTGAATCAGAGGTGACAAGCAGCAGCTGGGGGGCAGGGCAGCTGCTGTCATGACAATTAGATAAGCGTTACCATTTGAAAGTAAGAATGATGGCATCAAGCATCTTGTTTGCTTTTCGTAATTCTTCTCCCTTCTTTTTAAACATCCTCCAACTATTGACCCTTATTTCCTCTAATATCCCCTCCTCTCTCTCTCTTTCTTTCAATTCTGTCTTCCATCTCGTCTAAAAAGAAATGTTTCCAAATATTATAAAGTTTTGTTCAAAATACAAAAGGGGTTATACAAATATACACTAAAAGAGCATGTCGTACAGTTCCTTTAAGAGAGAACGCTTCCTCGTCATGTGACCAGGAGCAATTTTTCTCGGGCTGGTTTATATTCCTGGACAGACTTTTTTTATCAACATAAAGATGCAGATTTGTTTCTCAGAAGAACATCTACGCAGCCTCTTTATTTATTTATTTATTGATATTTATAAAGGTTTTGTGTTGGACATATTTTACTTTTACAACAGGGGTTATGAATGTTATGATACACCAGATATATATTTAAATAAACCCCTTTTGTAATTTCAGCTAAATTTTATTTGTTAATTGTGTTTGTAAATATTTTTTGTTGGACCGAACGGAAAAGAAAAGGAGGAAAGAAGAGAGAGGGATGACAGATAATGGGGGGGGGGGGTTAGAGGGGTGATTATTTTTTTTTTTTTGGCAGAGGTTTTATTAACAGTAAATGATTGGAAACTCACCCACCACGGATGTTAAGACACAAAAGCTCCTCACCATACATGGAGGGTTCCATCCCAAATCCAGCACCCTGAGACTGTATGCTAGCCGCACGGAAGGAGGCCGAGGACTAATGAGTGCAGAAGCCACTTTCCAGGATGAAAGATACAAGATGCATGAATACATCAAGCTCAAGGCCCCAACTGACAGAAAGCTCGGTGAAT
This sequence comes from Oryzias sinensis, assembly GCA_037389245.1. NCBI lineage: Eukaryota > Metazoa > Chordata > Actinopteri > Beloniformes > Adrianichthyidae > Oryzias > Oryzias sinensis. Next base: position 27,606,289 of record CM074504.1, read on the forward strand.
GTCTCAGACAATGGAGAGCAGATGATACAGTGTTGGAGGACAGATCCTCATGGGAGAACAAACCCCTGCATGGGATGTACCTGTAACTGAAGTGGTTGATATCAAGAGGTCCTACCAATGGCTAGAAATGGCTGGCCTATGTGACAACACTGAAGCGCTCATCCTGGCAGCTCGGGAACAAGCCCTGAGAGCCAGAGCAATAGAAGTTCAGACTTACCACACCAGACAAGACCCAAGGTGTAGGCTGTGCAAAGAGGCGCCTGAAACAATCCAGCACATAACTGCAGGGTGTAAGAAGCAAACAGAGGAATCATCATTTAAATCTGAACTACAAGGACAAACTTGGAAAACCCTTTATGAAAGCAACGGCGTCAACTCAGCTCATGAAAAATTCATGCAGGTGTTTACAATATACGACATAAACTGCCCATTTACAAAATACTGCAATAGAAATCAATAATATAAAACGAATGACAACTGACTGAGAAAAGCATGAAAAAAAGAGCAATTCATACAAATAATTCTAAAAAAACAGAACTATTGAAGCAGAGGAGCGATACAAAAAATATAAAAACAAATTAACCAGTATCATGTGAACATGGAAAAAGACCATTACACAAAAATATTAGAAAACAAATAGATCAAATACTGAATAAATTTCAAAAAAAACAGTGGCATTAGAAAAAACAAAGAGAAAACAAATTATCCAGACTCTTTATTTGGTAAAAATGAGATTCGCAACAACATTCAGAACATAACAAAGGAGTTCAATGAATATTTTGTAAAAAATAGGGGCCAAAGTTAGCCGACAAAATAAACTGTACTGGTAAATTAGAAATAGAAATTGTCGACCACTGCAGAAAGAGAAATCCAAACTCAATCTATTTAAAACCAGTGGAAGCACAAGAAATTCGAAAAATTAAAAAAATTTAAATAACAAAACATATACAGACTATAACGGAGTTAATATGATGGTGAATATAATTGATTCCATTGTTGACCTGCCAACCTACATTTGCCATTTATCCTTTTAAACAGTAACATTTAAACAAAAAATGAAAATAGCTAAAGTAAATCCATTACACAAATCAGGAGACAAACATCGATTAACAAATGAAAGACCAGTGTCTATACTCTGCCAATTCTCAACAATAGTTCACAGTAGAAGTGTTCATCGATCAGAAAAAGGCTTTTGACACGATTGATCATAACATTTTAGTAAACAAACTGGAACAATATGGAATACGAGGACTGGCATTAAATTGGTTAAACGGTTACATTAAAAACCGGCAACAGTTTGTACAACTGGAAGGATAATGGAATTTAAAATAGATATTTTTCTTCCTTTTTAAAATTCCATAATTGGTTTTAATGCATGCTTTTCTGCCCTCTGCTGGTCATTCTCTCTGTCTGCATCTCTGAGAATTTAACTTCTCTTCATGGTTCTGTCTCCATAGGATGGACTTTGAACACTTGATGATTGTGCTGCTTTACGCAGTTGCTATGACAGTTTCTGCAGACTTGATGTTGAACGAGAGCAGTCAAGCCAGCATGTGGAGCAGACAGAACCTGCCAAAGCTGCTTGTAACACAAACTAAACACTTAAGGGTCTGAGGTGTTTTGTGGAATTGAGTGTCAGAGCACCTTACCACCATTAGACCAAACCACTCAGGAGAGGATTCTGGGATATAAGACTCTGCATTAAAGTGGTGCTTGCACACATACTGATGTCAGTCTGCAGTGGCAAGGACCAGAACCAGCACCACAGGGTAAGACTTTTACACAACGAATGACACCTTCACCTGTTCACATTTGCAAAAAACGTTCAGTTTACGGGGAGGATGGACAGGTTGTTATCTCGTATTCCTAGTTTATCACCACCTACCCTTTCTCCACAGCTGTTTGCATCTCTGCAGGTTGTTCTGGAGTTCTGGTTTCCCCAAAACATGTGCTGACAGCAGCGGTGTTATCTAAGGTCGTGGCGGTGCATCAGCCATGTCATCTCAGTGTCGAGGAAGTGTACAGGACAGTAAAGGAGCAGAAAGACCAACCACATGGTGGTGTTTTAAATGTGGAAAAGAAGGTCACATTAGACATGACTGTCCAAGTTGGAAATATAAGGCCAAAAAGAAAACTCACAAGGCTAAAAGCATGACATGTGATGACGCAGAAGATGAAAGTGCTATTGTCAACAAAGAGTCAGATCTAACTAAAACACCAGGGGGGTATTCCAGAAAGCAGGTTATGCTAGCTCTCACGATAAGTTTGAGGCTAAGGAAGTTGATAACCTCAGCTTTCGGTTCCAGAAATGGAGGTATGTTTCAGGGTATGTCAAGTTGCCATAGCAACTCATGCTCTGAACATAACCTGGTGCGGAGCAGGTTTAGTTGAAGCTTAGTTTGTTTACAGAGAGGTGAGGCAGCATGGAGTGTCCATTTGAAGATGATTTAGTGGATGAAGAAGCTCAGATAATACTTTTTCCACAGTGAGATGGTGATAAGACCACATATGGATGTTGGAAAAAAATTTTTTTTACTTTGATCTAACTTAATTATTTGTTTCAGTTAAGATAAATCTTTTTTTTGTAAGTCAGTTTAAAAATTACACGTAGTTTTCAGACAGTTATTTTACTTTCATTCAAATGAATTCAATTAAGTAGGTGTAACTTTGGTGCTGCTGTTAGATAGGCGCCGCATGGGATTGTGAGATACCATTCCCTTTGGCTGTCTCTACGGATTTAGGTTTAAGTGTGGGATTTTGTCCAAATGTGTTTAGCTGTTTTACTGTGTTTTGCCTAGTTATTTGTCCTGTTATGTTTAATTCTTTATGCACCATGATTGAGAGGGAGGGAGAGGATGATGAGTTTATTTAGCACCCCTACTGCTTGACTGTATGATGTTAAAGTCAGAGAAGTGATGAATTACACCATGTTGCCATTCTATTTTTTTCATTCCTTTTATTCTTATAATAATGAATATATCTGCAGTCTCAAACTTAGATATATGAGAGTTCAAGTACAATAAATTAAGATGGAAAAAGATTTAATTGAATTGGAGTAGTATGACATTTAGTTAAATAAATGTGTAAATTTGAGTTGTAAAAAATTGTTGAATGGGATAGACCTAAGAAATTAGGTTTAATAAATTTAACTCAATTACTTGTTACCAATTGAAATAATTCATTTAAGTTTAATAAGTTATATATATATGTGTCACAATGAAAATAGAAATGAGATAGAAACTTGTGCGTTTACTTTGTCCATTATTTTTCTCCAAGCTTTCTTTCTCTTTCTTTTTGTGAGCAGGTGGGACAGAGACTAACTGCATGATTGGGTGGTTTTTGCATGTTTGCTGTGTTACACAAACTCTTTGCATGCTACATGCGGACATGTCCCTTAATTAGATGGACCTGCTCTTGATTGAGAGACCATAAAAGAGCAGGGAAGAGTGGAACAGAGGCCCTCGCTCAAGGAAGTTTCAGACTCTGGGAAAAGGTTCCCAACCAGCGGCACCTGGACCTGCATGCCCTGGGAGTATGGCGCACGCTCCAGGAACCACTGGGCCTGTAGGCATAGGGGGACGCATTTGGACCGCCAGACCACTCGTCAGATGAGCAGATGATGTGAGGAGGGCGCACGCACCGGGAGCAATTGGAGTGCTGGGACCGCCAGTTCTGCCATGTAGTCAACACTCAGAGGCAGGGCAGGGACCCTGCCTATGGTGTGAGTAGACAAAGTAATGTTGCAGCAGACTGGTTGAAACACACATTAAGGCTGGGTGCAGCCTACATGTTGGAGTGCCTTTGGTGCTGCCGCTTGTGTGTTTCCATGCAGGAGTCCCAGCGTGTTGGAAGGCCAGCCAGGAGTGATACGACACGGGGAGGAGTGTGTGACGGGGAATACGCGCAGAGACAGAAGGGAACTCTGTCTCCCCTGTAAGTATTGGGACAGCGTAGCCACACTCCTCGGGATGGCCTAAGGCAACCGTGGTCTCTTCTGGTGCTGGCAAATGTGTTTGCCTTCAGGTCCTGGTGCGTGTGATCGGAGGACTGCCCTGGTCCTCAATGGAGTGGACATCACGGGCCAAGTCAGGCGGGAGAAGGAACGTCCCCTCGATCTCGGATCTGTGGCCTCCCCAAGCTGCTTTTTATTGTGTCGGCAGTCCCCCGGACTTTTAGTATTTCTTTCTTGTTGTTTTTTTTGTCCTGTTTAAGAATTTTGTGGTTTATCTTTCCTAGGACTTTTTAGAACTGTTATGTATTTTACAGTTTTTAACCCTATCTCAGTGGCCAGCAAGGTTTTATTATTAATAAATTGTTGTTGTGGCTAAAAACCCGGGTCCTCTTTGGTGGCGTGTGTGTGTGTGTGCTCTCACCCAGATCATCTCCCTAGCTGTTTAATATCCATATTAATTTTATTTATTCACCCCATCTTTTCAACCACTTACAGTCCTTACATTTTGCCGATGCACTTGTATTACATTTTTGATTGATTATGACGTATGATTATACGCCATTATTAAAATCTCTGACTCTGTCTCATGGGGTATAGCTCTCATTTTTTTTTTTTTTTTTTTCACCACACATTATGGTGACTCTGGAAATCAGCGATCCATCTAGAATGTCTTTATGTACCTGCTGTGCACATGCATTAACCCAGGGTTACCAAGTCGAGCGTAATTACGCTAACTCATATCCGGTCTTTTGGAACCGACATACCCAGAGTAAGCAAGTTCAGGTGGACTTTAGCCAGAGTTTAGGGTTAAAGTCAGGATAGTTTAAACATGCTTTCTGGAATACCCCCAGGGAGGAATGGAAATGTGAAGATTAGAAATGTAGGGTGGAGCCAGGTTATGGAGTCCTTTGAAGGTTATGAGGAGAATCCTGAAACTAATCCGTCCTATGGGAAGCCAGTGTAAGTTTTGGAGAACTTGTGTGATGTGGTGGGATTACCCTTAATAAAGAACAGGGTGACACAAACAAACAATACTTCACACTGAGCTTTACTCAGTGAGACCTTAATTATGCTGTGGTTGATTCATAAATCAGAGTCAGTTGTTCAGCATCCAGGAAGTGTGCGCTGGGGATGCTGGGAGCTGTAGTGTGATTAGGACTCTGGAGACAGTTACTGCTGGTGAGCAGAGGGGGTGACAGAGCTCTTACTTTTGACAATGGGAGCAAAAACTAATGTTTTGCGTTTATATTTTTGCTTGTATTGTTAAAGAAAGTAAAGCAACATGACCTAAGTGTGTGCAGGATTTAACAAAGAGTCAGAGTTACATTGTTAAAAAAAAGATCATATTGAGCTTTATTGCAACAGAAGCAGACATAGATAAAGCAATATATATATGTGACGTTAGCTTAGAAAAGTGGCTACCCTAAAATGTTTCAACCTTTTTCATTCTTACTTTTAATTAATAGAAGCAGAAAAAAAAACATTCTAATTCAAAATGAACAGTCAACAAGTCAATGAAAGTATAGGTAATTCTAATAATTAGTGCTGGTGACTTGAAAAGAAATCTACTAATGTCTTGGAGCCAAGATGAAAACCGGTCAACGCCCAGAGGAGAAATTAAAACAAAAATGTACAAACACTCCAGAAAAGATTTAAGATCGAAATGCATTTAAAGGTGCCAGGACCTATCAACGGTCTTCTAATTGATTAAAAAAGGGGTTTAATATTGGTGTGCAATAAAAGAAGAACACCAAAAAGAAGAAAAAAAAAGCAAAAAAGACTGTTAACATTTTTACCATGAAGAACATACAGCATTTCCTTTTGCATCATCCAAACACTTTAGGATTCATCCTACACTGATAGATTCATTTAATGAAGAATTATAAGCTAACACAAACATATAAACAAAACAGGCATTTAGTGGGAAAAAAATATATTAAATTAGATTTTTAAAAATATAAGTTAGTAATCCTTCACTTCAAATACAAGGTCGTTTATTTACACAATCTGACAAAAAAATTACAACAAAATAAGACTCTCAACTCTCACAGACTGTTTATGTGAGAAAGGTCTGACTGTGGAGCTTCCTGTTTCAAACCTTAATCTAAAAATAACATTTCCTTTATTCTTCTATCATATTTGTGTGTCAAGTCTAATAATGTCATGGATATAAAACATGTTAGCATTCTTTACTTTAGCTTTGTACCTCATTTACCTTTAATGCAGGCTGCATGAAAATAATGTTTGCAAGTACAACGATTTATAGAAACCGAGAACAAGTTGAACTAACTGAGTTTTTGTAAAATGACACAGTTTATAGACAAAGCCTCAGTTACCACATCATCTGCTGCTTTCTGTGACAAAGTAAATCACTCTGACCTAAGTAAATTCCTCTTCAGTGCCATCCAGAGAAATAACTCATCTCACTGTTTCAAAATCAACATTTACAAATGTGAGAAGTGAATGCATACAGGAGTGGATTTAAACAGCTGTTTATAAATGCAAGTGCGATAACAATGTCCTGTACCTCTGTAAAATGTTTGTCAAGGGTCTCATTGTGTGAGGCAGTAGCTGCCACACTCAATATATTTATAGTGTGGTATGGAATCCACAAGACAAAAAACACTATAATGATACTGGTAACCAGTCTGGATGTCTGAGGGTTGTTAAAAAATGCTGCTCGATTCACCTTCCTGTAAAGCTGAACGTATGAAAATGCGATAATAAAAAATGAAGGAAATCCCACCAGAATCTCTATCAGCAGCACAGCTATCTTCTGGGATGGACAGGAATATTGATTTTTGCACCTTAGCCAGTGTTCATCAGGGATTTCCTGTCGAACCAGAAAAGCAGGGATGGAAAGAGTCATTGCAACCAGCCAAAGTAAAACCAACAGCAATCTCATTTTTGTCTGATTGTAAAACTCCTGGTGCACTACAACCATGTAACGCTGGAAGCTCAGCAGAACTATAGTTAGCACACTTCCATAAACACTGCAATAAATGAGATATGTCATGATTTTACAGGCCAGCAGACCAAAGACCCAGTTGTAGAGCATAGTGTAAATCCACAGCGGGAGAGTCAGCAGACAGATCAGGTCTGACACGGCCAGATTCAGCATCAAACTCTGGGTCAAGCTGGACAGCTGCTGAAAATTTGGCTTCAGAATGATGACAGCAATGTTTCCAGGGACTCCCAGGAGGAAGCAGAGAGACATAATCACTGCAGGCAGCACACCTCTGGAGTCCATGGAAGGAGAAGGGAAAGGTTGTGAAGAGGTGGAGATGTTTGAAGATGCTGTGGTCAGGCCGGGTTGCTCCATGATGCCTGGCAAACAAATGATGGACTTAAGAGATAAAAAATCATTTGAAATCAAAGCTTATGCACTGATAAGACTGACATGCCTTAAATGTTATGTAAGAAAAATGTGAGCATATACGAGCTATAAAAGTCCTGCATTACCTTTTGTATCATCTCATGAAATCATATGTCACATGTCTGCATTGCATCATTGACAAAAATATCTCAGAGACTAATGTTTATTATTTGTTTGATTAAAAACACAGTTTATGAGACTGTCAGAAGAACAGGCAGACGGCTGGATCAAAATGCAGCAGGTTTATTAGCTCAGCTAAAAGTCCACAAAGCTAAATCAGGGTGAGACAGGCAGAAATTTGTCAGAGGGGAGACAGTATGCTGAAAATTCAGGCAATGATCGGGGCAAGTGGCAGGCAAACAGTTAGATATAGAGTCAGGAGACAGATGCTCATGTCCAAGTAAGGGAGGCAGATTGGCACAAACAATACTTCACACTTCACACTCGTCCTCAGATCAGTGCAGAGCAGAGGTCGGGAACGTTTTTGGCCGAGAGAGCCATAAACGCCACATATTTTTAAATGTAATTTCGTGAGAGCCATACAATATTGTAGCGTCCCTTTCCCACACTGACTCACGGAGACTTAACCTCTTTTAAATGTTCTTTATTCTGGTTACTGCAGGCCGTAACAGCGCCGTACAACTTTTTCAGCAACTCCTGAATATCCCCCGCCGAGATCGCGCCCGCGCTTCTCACAAGTTTTTATTCCCTCACTGCAGCAACACCCCTCCTATTTCCCTTATTCAGCCCATAGCTGAAACCCATTGTTCCAAACTCCCTAACAACTGGCTGAGCGACAGAATTAAGGGCCAATCAGCATCTCTGCTTGATGTGTTCAATGAACACCAGAACTTAAAACGCGACCCAACACCCACTCTGTCCAACTCAGTCTGCATCAATATGTTTAAAACAAATTTCTGCATTTTATGTAATTTCAACACTTTTAAAGTACTGTGGCGATCTGGAGGTTAGCCCCGCCTTCAGCCCCTAAGACTCATGGGAAATGGGGGAATCTTGGTGTCAAAACCATGAGTGAGAGGGCTGGCAACAGAAGTGACGTCCTTGCTGTTTGGCTGTTTGTGTGTGCTTGAATAAACCGGCTGACTGCTAAAAGGGAAACTTTGCTTCTCTGCCTTTGTCTTTTATCTATGAGAGTGTCTGGGGTCGTGCGGTGTATAGGACACGGACAGCTTTCCAATGAAACTTCTTCATTAGGAGCTTGGTTTTCGCATCCCTGCCAAAGTAAAGTACCGGCTGGGTTGTTACATTGGTGTCAGAAGTGGGATGCTTAGCTGCCGCAATGCCGAGAAGAGCTACGCTGTGGACCAAGAAATGGAAATTCGGGACAAGGGAGGAGCAAGGGCAAAATCATGTTCCTGATGGCTCGAGCACCCGCCATCTTCTGCAGCCTGTCTCTAGGAGTCGGGTCTTCAAACCAGCGATGGGCCGTCCGGAGCAGTCTGTGATGACGGTGCGCAACCCAACTGAACTTTGACGACACAATGGCTTAACACAGCTGAAACCACACCTGGCTCAGGTCAACTTGGCGACCGGCCATTAGGGCTGGAGTCCCGAGGAGACTTGTTTCACACCCTGGCCTGGCGTTTGAGGGCGCTACACTCCAGGCACTGCTGGAACTCTCATCTGCGGAGCTGCGAGACCTGTCGGCCTGCACAGCAGCAGTAGGGCGACGCTTTGGGGAGCAGGGTTTGACGGAACGGAAGCAACACTAGCTGGAGTCTTGTTGCCATAGGGACGACAACGAACACCTGGGAATGCCTGGGGACCTTTGCTGCTGATGTGCAGCTCTTCGCTCGCAGAGAGTCTACTCCCCCAAGCTGACGTGCACCCTGATGGTGGTGCTTCAATGGCTGTGGGGAATGATTTGATTCTCCTGGATGGGCAAATACTGACACGGAACTGTGTCAGTAACAGATGTGTAAACCCAGCTATTTGGGAGGACGACTGTACATGGTGGTGGTTGTTATTGTGAGAACAAGTCTTTAGCCAGTGTGTTCCTGTGTTCTGCTGTTGTGTTTTTTAGTTCTACAGCTATGTGAAGGTTGTGGGGACACCTAACCCTCTTAGGTGGGGGCAGTGTGGCATTCTGGGGGTTAGCCCCGCCTTCAGCCCCTAATACTCATGGGAAGTGGGGGAATCTTGGTGTGAAAACCATGAGTGAGAGGGCTGGCAACAGAAGTGACCGCCATGCTGTTGGCTGTTTGTGTGGGCTTGAATAAACAGGCTAACTGCTGACATGGAGACTTTGCTTGTCTGCCTGGTTTTTTCTCTATGAGACTGTCTGGGGTCATGCGGTGTATGGGACATAGATAGCTCACCAATGAAGCCTCTTCATTAGCGGTTTGGCTTTGCTTCCCCGCCAAATTGACGAACTGGCTGTGTCATTGCAGTACAATAAGTCTGTGGATTCTTATAACGTTGTTACCCTGTTGCTAATAAATGATAAATATTTCTCACCATTAATGTGACTTCTGGTGCTGCATGGTTTTGCAGATGGTCTAGTCTGGATGATACGTGGTGAGTTTAAACTTTATGCAGGCGTTGAGACTTTCATCTGTTAAACGTGATCGTAGTTTGGTCTGAATGTTCTTTGGATGTGAGAGACTGCTCACATGCAGACGTGGAGCCAAACGCACACTCACACGCTGCTGTATGTGACGGGCAGCGTGTTAAGTTTTGACAATCCGTGTGCAATTCACCTCGCTGCCTGCGCGATTCACCTCGCTGCCTGCGCCCACTCCCCCCCCCCTTCTTCCTTACACGTCCCGTCCCTGCAACTGTGTGCTCTTTCTCAAAAACGGGTGCGCGCAGTAGCAGGCAAGGCAATTTACAGGTTTCAGGCTGGTACAAACTCTGTGATGTAATTCTCCAAGCACCGCCACTACTGCGTGCCCATCGCGCACGAGAAGGACTGATCTAATGAAGAAAAAATTTATAGTTAAAAATTTGTCTGCGAGCCAAATGACCATCAGAAGAGCCAGATATGGCTTGTGATGGAAAAAAGATCAAAGGAAACATAACGCTCATAAATAATTAAATAAATATCCTGACAGCATTTTGAATCAATACAAGTTTCACCTAATGAACTATCAGGATTTGTCGGCGAAATCATTTTTTCTAACACCCCTAGTTTTGCGGCTGTGCTTTCATTTCTTTTGGAAACAGATCCAAATGGCTCTTTGAAATCTCTTTCTATGAGACACTTTCACGTCACTACATACATTTCACTTATAGCTTATTAGCTCATCTTATTAGCTTAATATATTTCTTCTTTTTTTTTTTAGAAAAACAAGAGAAATAAATCTGTTTTAATGGGAAAAAAAATGATAATATTTGGAGACAGTTCTCAATGGCTTCAGTACTAATATAGCTGTAGGAAAAAAAAATGTCTTCTCTATACTTTTTTTATAATTTGTATCAATTATTTTTTTCATCAAAATAAACACATGTAGTATTGCTTCAATATGTGGTGCTGTCTCAAAATAAAACACTAAAAAGTAATGGAAATATTTACCTTCATTTTACAAAAATATGTTTTGAACCAAGCCTTTTTCCTCAAACAGACAGGGAGAATGCCTCCTTAAACATATGACCAGTCACTGTAATCACCAAAAAGAAAATTGGAGCCAGCACTGAGAGTTTTTGGCTAGAAGCAGAATTACCTAAACTTTGAAGAATAAATGACTCCCCTGTCTTCATTAAGACTCTCAGCTTGTGATCATCAGTATGCATCCAAAGGAAGTCAGATCAAACTTTTTTTTGCAACAAACATTGTGAGAAGTAAATAAATACAAGACTGGATTTAGGCAGTTGTTCACAAAATGCAATGCTCTAAAGGTCTATAATGTAGTTAAACAATACTGTATTGTTGAAAAATGTTGCCTGCTTCTCTTACTCTGGAAGCAATTATATGAAAATACTACAAGAAAAAAGATGGCAAAACCTACCAGACTCTCCACCACAGGAATTCCCTGAGATTCACAGCATCTTTTGCTCAGATCAGTGGTTATCTGTCGTACCACAAACGCAAGAATGGAAAGAATGATTGAAACCAGTCTGATGTGTACAGTTCTTCTGATGCACCACCAGCAAGTAGTGCTGAACAACGATGCTTTAATTATGCCTTTTTCTGTTAAATAGGGGGCCAGTAAGACTATGAGGAAATAGAATTGTCAGGTTTTGACAGTTCGGTTTGCTCTGTTTCCTATTTGGTGTTTTTTCCCCTTTGGTTCTTTGCTCGCACTATCTCTCCTCCACAGGTATCCAGAATGAGGCAGGGCATCCTGACACACCTGCAACTGATCACGCCAACAGCATTTATGACCGGTTCCTCCAGCTTTTCCCTGCCAGTACGGCTGCCTACCTCATGTGGTGTTGAGACCGCATTTGAGTTTGCTTCCCTGGCCTTTTACTCATATCCTAATCAGATCATTTTGTTTCTGCTCAGACCCCCAACCATGCAGCCTGATGTGAGAATGGAATGCATAAAGGAGTAGATTTAACACAAAAGAAGACTCCATAGCTGTTCATAAATGTCGGTGCCCGACACTGTACCACAGCTATGCAAACAGTTTCTCAAGCCTCTCCTCATGTAAAGCAACACTCAATACATTTGGTGTGCAATCCACAGTACCAGTAACCAGTCTGGAAGTCGAAGGGTTGTTATAAAAATACCTTCCTGTAAAGGTCCTGTAAATGTGTGAGGCCAGCATGCCTAAGATCAAATTGTAGTGAACACAAGTTAATATTTCAAGTCTTTAAAAGTGATAAGAACAAAGGTTCCACACACACAAACAAAAAAACAACAAAAATGATGGTATGTCTCTAAAGCAGGGGTCTCAAACTCGCAGCCCCCAAGATGAAATTTTGCGTCCCCCGCCCTAGGATGAAAGTTTAATTTTAATGTGTCCTGCCAGTTTTTTATAAGTGACACTTTTTCAGTATTGTGCGCGGAGCTGACAAACCAACTAATCACAGTGGGGTATATGACTCTGGGTGGCGTGACGTTGATCGTGCTTGAAAGCAGGAAAACATTTAAGGCAGGAAACCTGACAGCCCCCTCCCCAGAACACATTAAGGAGTTCCTGACTTTCCTTTTTAGAAAGTGTCTATTCGCTCGTCATTTTCTAAATACATGCAGCCAGTGCTGAACTTATTTGTGGGCCACACGAACCTAGAGGAAGGTTAAGGTTATGATTACGGTTACGCGCTAAGGCGTATTAACCCCAATGATGCTGCTGGCGCGTCTTTTAACTTTCTGCTCTCGCTATTTTGCTTGTTTTTCCCCTCCGACATTTTTTGTTTGAATGTGTATTCTTCTTCGTCCGTCCGCGACAGCCAATCTCACAACAAGCGCCCCCTATCTACCCTCTGAAGAATCGGGTTATGATGATTAATATAACGTTTTACAGGGTCTTCAAACGTAAATAAAAGGTTGATACTTGATGAAGACGCAACGAGAATCAATCAATCACGAACTAGCCAAGCTCCCGACTCAGCTGACCCGGACGGACTCCGCCTTGCCATCACCCAACAAGGCATGTTGCTCAATCGCCAGTCCGACGCCCTTACTCAAATATCCGCAGCCCAACAGGAGTTATTTCGCCGTCAGGACAACATTACGCAAACTCTGGCCGGGATCACGGGCCAAGCACCTAGCTCCACCGCCGCCGCTTCGCCCCCGGCTTCCGGTGACACCATCGCCATCACTTCCGTCTCCCCGGAGGAACACATCCGGTCACAGCTAGAACCATTCTATGGTGACGTGGAAGCATCCAGCGGTTTCCTACTACAATGCCGGTTAATCTTTCAACAAGCACCTAGGTATTATCATACCGATCAACACAAAATCTCTCTGGTGGTCAATGCACTCCGCAGTAAAGCTCTCCAGTGGGCCCAGGCTTTTTTAGCCGCTAACCCTCTCTCACATCTCCCCTTCGAAAGATTCATTGGGGAATTTCGCCTTGTTTTCGATCAACAACGCAAACAGGAAGAAGCGACCCGGCGGTTACTTAGCCTCTGGCGGTGACCTCTGTCCAACTCCACCTTCAGCATTGCCAGGACGTTTGGCGCCAGGACTAAAGAGGGTAACCGTCAGATCGTGGACCGTCACGGGACGGTGAGTCCCTCCTATCAACCCGGGCAACAAGTGTGGCTGTCCTCAAAGAACATTCCCCTCCAAGCCACATCCCGTAAATTGGCACCCCGCTACATTGGACCATTTACCATTGAACGGATCATTAACCCCTCCTGTGTCCGCCTTAAGTTGCCGGCTGCCCTCAGGATCCACCCGTCTTTTCATGTGTCCCAACTAAAGCCTGTTCGTCAAAGCCCCCTTCGCCCGCCATCCGCTTCCCCACCACCCGCCCGGCTCATCGACGGTGCCCCGGCCTATCCCGCCAGGGGTTTTGGATGTGCGTCGCAGGGGTCGTGGGTTCCAGTACCTCGTGGATTGGGAGGGTTACGGTCCTCAGGAGAGGTCGTGGATCTCTCGCTCCCTCATACTGGACCACTCCCTCATTGATGGCTTCTTTCGGGCTCATCCTGACCGTCGCCCTGGTCCGCCTGGAGGCGGTCGTTGGGGGGGGGGGTACTGTGACGGTGCCCTGGCTGACTCCTCCTCCTCATCAGCTACACATGATGCCTCCAGCTGCACCTCCTCATCCTCGTCTGGCCGCAGGCTCTTAAGGAGACCACGGACCTGCAATCAACGGTGCATCTCCTGGCCTGGTATAATTCTTGTTTCATGTTTGCCTCGTTCCCTGCTAACCCAGTCTGTCTTACCTCATCTCAGGATTACATCTCCGTTTGGACCCTTCTGGTGGCTGCTCTTGTCTCGCTGTTCACGTTCCGGTCGCTCCTCTGGATATCCACCTTGGATTCAACGTTGACGCCGCCAAGACCCTCCAACCACCACCGTTGCCTACCACAGGAAACCTGGGACTCAGCTTCATCCCCGCTACCACATTAAAACCAGTTACACTTACCTCTCTGCTTGCCTTGTGTCCTTCCGGGTTCCAGCACTTGAGTCTGCCTTAGCCTGCTAGCCATGACAGGGTTATGAATCTTTTGACACATAAGGTATATATTTGTTTAAACCTCTTTCGTATGAGGCTAAACATTATTGATATGAAATATATTTATACACAGTTCTTGTTGGAGTGGATGTTGGATGTATATAATATACTTTCTTTATTATTGTTCCAACTGTTGTTTCTAAGATCACTTTTTTTAACTCTGCTGGACCTACACATTGAAGGCTGCTGTGTTGGGATTCTTCTCCGGCTACTCTGGAGTAAAGACATCTCTGAGAAAGCGGAAGGAGTTTGGAATAAAAACTGATAAGCAGGAACTGTGAAGCAAAACTCCATGTCTGCAGCAAGAAGTTTAAACAAAGTGTTTGTTAACTACTGACCTTACACCTCTTAGATTCATTATTAATTTCTGTAACCAGGGCAACCAATTCTAAATAAAATAGGAGGTCGGACAGGCATCCACAGAGCCTGTTGAGACAGAAGCTTGTGGAGGGTTGCCTCTTTCGGCTTCCTTTGTGGGAAATCGTACTGGGCTAGTGTCTGTTTTTTAACACTGTCTTTTGTTTTCAGAAATAAGGTTGACAAATCAAACTTTTTGTGCCAGATTCCAAAACTGAAGGGAGTTGTGAAGACCGGGGCCAAGGCTGGTGCACTTTAGTAAGCAACCGCTTGAGACCCTTTCCGTGGCAAGATTCCTCTCACCAACTGGGACCCAGACAGTTGACAGAGCTCTAGAACACCTATCAGACAATGCCTTGATAAATATATGATCCAGTTTCCTACTTCAGAATTACAGGAGTGTGTGGATTTTAGCGGAGCTACATTGCTAAAACAGTTTGACAAGTTGAATACAAGCAAGATGACATGTTCTCAACATCTGTATTGCAGCTCTGGTATGCTGGTGAAATGATGGTAGAGTTACAAGTCTTTGTGTAATTCTTTTTTCTTCTTCTTTTGCCTCTTACCCCCGGTTGAGACACAAGCCGCAATCAAGAGCTCTCCAGGCAGGCTGGGTGAGTTCTTTTAGCTGTTCCCATGTGTTCCCCATGCTCTTGACCACTGCTTCCAGCTCTCTGCCCATGTGTTCCTACGTCTCCCACTTTTCTTTTTCCTTGGGAATTCCATGTCGGTGCCAAAGTGAACAGGTGGTCCACAGAAATTCAAACCCAAACGAGCATCTTAGTTTAGTGGCTTCATTTGTGGTTTAATTATTCCTACCTGAAGTAATCACTGCTCTCTATTATATCAGATGAGAGAATTATTCAAGAGAATTATATCAAGAATTATTTAATGTTTTTTGTCATTAGTGCCTCCCGCCATTTAAACCACAACAAGAAGCAGAAGAATAATGTATTGTTTTAAATAAAATAACTATCTTGCTAATGCATGTTTTCCTTAATTAAGAATACAATTTAAAAATAACTGTCATGGTTTGAACTGGCTTTGCCCTGAACATTCATCATAAGACCAATCTGTTTCTTTCCTCCTTCTGTCCTGATTCTTTCTCTCTTCTTGTCTTTCTCTCCATCCTCACAGCTGTATGATATAAACTGTGTTGATAGATTATTTTTAAAGCCTAAACTGTTTTTCACATATACATATTTTAAAGCTAATATATTGCACGAATAATAAATCCATGAATAATAGATAGATGTATAGATAGATGTATAGATAGATAGATGTATAGATAGATAGATAGATGTATAGATAGATGTATAGATGTATATAGATGTATAGATGTATAGATAGATAGATAGATAGATAGATAGATAGATAGATAGATAGATAGTAAAAAGATAGATAGATAGATGAATAGATAGATAGATAGATAGATAGATAGATGAATAGATAGATAGATAGATAGATAGATAGACAGATCTCCCTCTTGCATTTTCTGTTTTGAGCCCCAGGTTGTTTTTTTTTTGCCTTTCCATCTTTGGCGCGATGTCATCAGACAGCTGCACAATTCAAATGATAACAATCAACGGCGCCCTGGAGTGCGTTCTCGTGTAGATGCACGCGTACACGCTCTCTGTGCCATAATACCAGTGTAAAGGAGGAAGTTTCCAATCAGTTATGACGTGCTTTTGCTACTGATCATATCATTTATATGTGCACAAACAGCTGTGAAATAATTTAAAAATAATGTTCTCAACTTCGGTTTGGAGCCCTCTGTAGCCTGCAACTCCGAAGTGACGCAAAAACTGCATACCCATTTTTTGCGCCTCTGTAAGGAAGGTGCTAGAAAGCTTAGAGTTAGGCTGTCAAAGCTCAGGAATAAACAAACTTTTAATCAAGCATTTCATGATTATTATGTTTGGCAGATCCTTTTTTTTTTAAAAACAATCGTAAGTTTCCACTTGATGGTGACACAGATTTGCAAAGTTTGCACAAACACCATCATGTTAGTTTGTGACTTGTGCCTTCAAACCCCCCCCCTCTCCAAACTTTCCAATATCTGACAAAACAGGAAGTAGATTGATGTTCATTTTGAACTCAGCAATGAAAGACTGTACACTGAACATAAAAGAAAATGCAACTGTCGTTTTTCCTCCCATTTGTCATTAAATGAACTCAAAGATCTGAAACAATTTCTGCAAACACAAGTCAATCACTTCTCTCAAATGTTCTTCACAGATCTGTCCAAATCTTTGATAGTGAGGACATCTCCCTTGCTGAGATCCATCCCACCTCATGGATGGATGGAGGGATAACAAGATGGATTAAAGATGGGAGACAAAACAAGTTGAAATAGCTAAGTTTTGTTTAAATGACACAGTTTATAGGCAAAGCCTCAGTTACCACATCATCTGCTGCTTTCTGTGACAAAGAAAATCACTCTGACCTAAGAAAATTCCCTTTCAGTGACATCCAGAGAAATGACTCATCTCACTGTTTTAAAATCATCATTTACAAATGTGAGAAGTGAATGCATACAGGAGTGGATTCAGACAGCTGTTTATGAATGTCAGTGGTACAACGATGTAACGCAACTCTGCAAGACGTTTTTCAAGTCTCTCATTGTGTAAAGCAGTAGCTCCAACATGCAATACATTTACAGTGAAGTATGGAATCCAGAGGACAAAAAACACTATAATGATACTGGTAACCTGTCTGGATGTCTGAGGGTTGTTAAAAAATGCTGCTCGGTTTTTCCGGTAATGTATGAATGTATGAAAATGCTACAATAGAAAATGAAGCAAATCCCAGCAGAGTCTCTGTCAGCAGCACAGCTATCTCATTTTTGTCTGAAACTGCTGGTGCACTACAAGCATGTAACATGCAACACTGCAATACATGAGATATGCTAGGATTTTACAGGCCAGCAGACCTAAGATCCAGCTGTAGAGCAGACTGTAAATCCACAGCGGGAGAGTAAGCAGACAGAGCAGGTCTGACACGGCCAGATTCAGCATCAAACTCTGGGTCATGCTGGACAGCTGCTGAAAATTTGGCTTCAGAATGATGACAGCAATGTTTCCAGGGACTCCCAGGAGGAAGAAGGGAGACATAATCACTGCAGGCGGCACACCTCTGGAGTCCATGGAAGGAGAAGGGAGAAGTTCAGAAGAGGAGGAGATGTTTGAAGATACTGCAGTTAAGTTGAGTTGCTCCATGACGCCCAACACTAAGCAAATGATGGACCTAAGAGTCACAAAATAATTTGGAAATCAAAGATTATACACTGAGAGGACTGGCATGCCTTAAATGCCTTAAATGAGGATGTGCTGTTAAAATTATGCTGCAAACGTAAAAGGGAAATCTGGAGTCCTACTTTTTTGACAAAGCTTCTCTGAAAGAAAATGCAGTTAACGAAAATGTAAATCTTATGAAAATTGGTACACAAAAATGTCCTATTTTACGCTAACATTTGCATGAATGCAATTTTTTTTGGGGGGAGAGGATACTTCCTTGTTATGTAAGCAGCCTTTCTTTCTCCTGGGCTAATTTCTGTCAGTGTGAAGATGTAGCTGTTGAAAAACCTGTCTGCAGCTTCCTGAGAGAATTCAGTTGAACCTGTTTTTTGGTTTTATTTTTTTTGTACCTGGTAACCAGGGCATTTATTTTATTTCTTGGTGTGGTGTTATTTTCCTTGTTTTTTTACATGAATTGGTACAGTATGATGCAAAATTTAAAACCAAGAATATATGGTTGTTGTTTAATGATCCAGGGCTTATGTATGCATCATGTTTTCTGATGTTTGATACCATTTGATACCATCCAGCCTACACTTCTAAGTAAGAAGCCTAAGACACGTAGTGTGGCTCCTGCTCTTAATTCATGGATTGAGAACTATTTAACAAAGCGGCCTCAATACGTGAGGTGGTGGGCTACAACGTCAGACATTATATAACAAACAATGTACTGTGACGTACTGCAAAACTCCACCAAGCCTTCAATATTAAAACAAACTGCAGTCACAGTCAGATTATTATTGACAAGATAGGGACTGTTTAAGAGAAATATGATTCGGTTGTTTGAGGATTGTTGACAAATGCTGCTTGCTTCACTTCCTATAAAGGCAAATGTACGAAAAAGCTACAATAAACACTGCCATAAATCCTATTGTGATTTTTTTCTATCATAACAACTATCACCAGAACAGTAGAGAGTTTTTTGTAAAACTGTATTTACAAAAAAAATTTTATCAGGAATATTTTTTCGTGGATTATCCGTTGCTCTGGAACAGGCTAGAAGCCGTTTATTTCTTTGGGGGGCGTGTATGATGGGGACAGTGTGTGTGTCTGTGCTCGCGCTCGTGCGTGCGTGCGTGTGTGTGTGTAAGGAGAGAGAGGGGGTGTGAGCGCGGAGCGGGGGACTGTCGGAGAACCGTAAATTAAAAATAAGGTGTCTCCCCCAAAAGTTTTGGAGTCTTTCTTAACCCACTCTGGAGGCTGAGGGTTCAGAAAGGAAAAGTGAACCCAGAGGAAATCTCCCGTCCGTTTCTGACCACGGTCGGAAAAGAGAAGTCATCGCGCAGGAAAGGTTCAACACTTGGATCAAACTGTTAGTACAGCACGTCTGCAAACACTGCCTCATTCAAAATTCAGAGAGCCGAGCAGCCCTCCTTTTTCCTCTCCCCTCAGAAGCGTCCAAGGCAACGCCTCCTTCCGTCGCCACCTTGCCTCCATGACAACCGCAATCACAAAAGTCCGAAAGAGGTCTGTGGAAGGCGGAAATACTGCTACGTAGTCCTCAGAACGTCTATGTTTGATAGTTTCAGCATTGTATACTGTAAATGCAAAAATCAGATACGGGTCACTTTAAAGAAATGATGTAAGCGGGTCGTCAAAAAAATCGGATATGGTCAGAAAATCGGATATGAGCATCAAGACCTGCAGTGTAAATGCGGCCTTAGAAAAACGGTCAATGATAGTGAGGATAACTGTTTTACCTCGAGAAATTGGTAATCCGATGATGAAGTCCATAGTAACGTGGGACCAAGGTCTAGACGGCATAGGTAGAGGGTGGAGTAGCCCGGCTGGAGGAGTCCTGGGGATCTTGACACTAGCACAAACATGACAGGCTGACACAAAAGCATGTATGTCCGAAGACATCGAGGGCCACCAGAACCGCTGGGCAATGAGGAAACCTGTCCCTTTAACCCCTGGATGACAGGCCAGTCTGGAACTGTGCCCCCACTTCAACACCATGGTTCGAAGAGTAGATGGCACAAAGAGTCGGCCCTCTGGACAGCCGACGGGGATAGTGGCAGGATCTGGAATGGAAGCCTGTACCTGTCGCTCCAGCGACCATGCGGGTGGCTCCGAGCACCATGCGGGAGGGCAGCACAGGCGTGTCTTCAGCAGTTCTCTCCTAGTCCTCTAGTTGGAACTGATGGGAGAGTGCGTCCGGTTTGATATTTTTACTTCCTGGTCGATAGGAGAGGGTGAAATCGAACCTGTCGAAGAACAGGGTCCACCTAGCCTGGCGGGGAGTGAGGCGCTTGGCAGACCGGATATACTCAAGATTCTTGTGGTCAGTCCAAACTAGAATCGGCTGCTCAGCTCCCTCCAGCCAGTGGCGCCACTCCTCCAGGGCCACTTTCACAGCTAGAAGTTCTCTGTTCCCTATATCGTAGTTTCTTTTTTCGCAGGAGTGAGCTTGCGGGAGAAATACGCGCAGGGATTTACTTTGTTATCGGGCGCTCTCTGTGACAACACAGCCCCCACACCTGACTCAGAAGCATCCACCTCCACAATGAATTGTTTGGAGGGATCAGGCTTAGTCAGTATGGGGCCGCAGAGAAGGGTCTCTTCAGTTCACTAAAAGCCTTCTCAGCTTCTTCGTTCCAAACAAAACGCACCTTATCAGACGTAATCCTATGAAGGGGTTCAGCAACGCCACTGAAACCTCTGATAAAACGCCTGTAGAAATTGGTGAACCCCAAAAAGCGCCTAAGTTGCTTCTTATCAAAGGGAACTGGCCACTCCAGGACGGCCTGAACCTTAGAGTCGTCCATCTGGACCTGCCCAGGAGAGACCACATACCCCAAGAACCGAGTCTGCGTAGTGTGGAATGCGCATTTTCGGGGTGGTTCTCTAGGAGGCGCTGGAGGACGGCTCTGACGTGCTGCACATGAGAATCTAGGTCAGGTGAAAAAATCAAAATATCGTCCAGATAAACGAACACAAATTTGTTCAGCATGTCCTTCAGAACATCATTGATCAAATATTGAAATACTGCAGGAGCATTTGTTAGTCCAAAAGGCATTACTAAATATTCAAAGTGTCCACTAGGAGTGTTAAACGCCGTCTTCCACTCATCACTCTCTCTCACCCGGACCAGGTGATATGCATTCCTGAGGTCCAACCTAGAAAACATATGTGCCCCACTCAGCAGGTCAAATGCAGTGTGCAGCAGGGGTAAGGGGTAGGTGTTACGTACGGTGATCTTATTCAAACCCCTGTAGTCAATACAGGGTCGCAGGCCCCCGTCTCGTTTCCCCACAAAGAAACTACCTGCCCCAGCAGGCGAGGAAGAAGGTCGAATGAGCCCCGCCTGTAAACTCTCCCGCAGGTACGAGTCTATAGCCTCTCATTCAGGCGGTGATAGGGGGTATATAAGACCTTTAGGGGGTTGGGTCCCCGGCAGAAGATCGATGGCACAGTCATAAGGGCGATGGGGGGGGTAGAGATTTTACACGTACCATACAAAACACAGAACTTAAATTGTGATAAACAGACGAAACCTTACAGAGATCTGGAGGGTCTGGAGACTGTTGAACCTCAACAGCTTTACGAACTGAGGCAGAGGAGAGGCAATTAAGCAAACAAAAGGGGCTCCATGACAGAAACCGCCCCTCAGCCCAGTCGATGTGAGGTTTGTGTCTGCTCAACCAGGGAAACCCTAAAATAACAGGAGGTTTAAGGGACTCAACAACATAAAATGACCTGGTCTCCTTCTCGGAGTGGTTTCCAGAGATAGACACAGAAATATTAACAGTACAAACAGAAACCTTGTGTATGAGGGATCCATTAATGGCATGAATGTCCAATGCTGGAGACAGAGGTTCGGTGGGGATTTTCAGTCTGTCCACCACCTCCTGGGAGATCAGATCCCCATCAGACCCCGAGTCAATAAGAGTGTCAAATTCCACCTGGGCTACAGCATATGCCACCAAGACCTTGGTAGAAGGACGAGAAGGAGAGGAAAAAGAATAGTTGCGGCTCACCAGTTTCCTCACTGCTGGGGAACCCTGGCGTTTCCCCGGCAGTTGCGCACAACGTGTCCCGACTGTCCACAGTAAAGGCAAAGTCCCTCCCGCATGCGGCGCTGCCGTTCAGCCGGAGAGAGACAGCCAGCTCCTAGCTGCATGGGCTCCGGGGAGGAGTTGGAAAGACGCGGGAGAAACCTCCATGGGGCGGGGTGGGCGGTAACCAGGAAGGCTGCATTGATCATTACCACGTTCCCTCATTCTCCGGTCGATACGAACCGCCAGGTCGATAAGCTCCTCGAGGTCGTCCGGAAGTTCCCTCGCCGCCAGCTCGTCTTTCAGAGCGTCGGACAGGCCCCGCAGGAAAACGTCGAGCAGTGCTTCATCTGGCCAGCGGGTGCTAACAGCCAAGGTCCGGAGCTCCACCGCGTAGTCCGAGACACAGCGGGATCCCTGCTGCAGACGAAGGAGCTCTGAAGCAGCAGCTGCTGAGAGCAAACGCTACCTTGCTCTGCTCAGAGGGGAAATCATCAGGATTAAAGTTAAACTGCAGCCGGCAGGAAGTGAGAAACTCCCGGCAGTCTGCAGCAGTCCCATCAAATGGTTCAGGGTGACCCAGTTTGGTCTGCCGAGGAGAAGGCGAGGACGCATGCTCCAGGTTGGAGAGGCGTTCATGAAGCTGCTGCATACCCGACATGAAGCCCTGCATCTCGTGAGCCAGCTCTGCCCGCTCTGTACCGGTGACGGAACCACCAACCAGGTCATACCAGGTAAGTCTCGGCGAGACGAATCTCCTGCTGGGTTGGACATGGTCGCAGCGTAATGTGATGCGGAACCAAGGGAGATACCCAGGTGCAGGAAAGACACAGAAACTAAATAACTCGAAAATGCTTTTAATGCCAAGAGCAAAGCCAGAGATGAGAGTCTACCAAAACGCTGCGACAATGACAGAGGGTTCAGAGCAGCTTAAGAAGGACAAAAATCAGGAGCACATGAGAACCAGCTGTGAACACCTGAGAGCAGGGAGGGGAGGAGGGACCTCCAGGAGGAGTGCAGCTGAGCAGCAGGAGGCTTTCCTTGACAAGTGTAACTGGAACAGGTATTTGTGTGAAAGTTTTGCAGCCAACAGGTATGTTTTTATTATTTGAGTGAATGCGGATAAATGTGTCTTTGGACAGGCTCAATCCTTTTGATAAACACTACCATTTGAAATTAAGAATGATCAACGTGAAGCATTGTGTTCGCTCGTTTTGTAATTATTCTCCTTCTTACCATTTAACCATCCTCCAACTATTGACCCCTTTTTTTCCTTCTTGTACATCTGTGCCCCACGTCTAATATCCCTCTATCTCTCTTTCTTTCAATTCTGTTTTCCATCTGACCTAAAGAGAAATGTATGCAAATATGATAAATGATGGCAGCTTAGGAGAAGAGCGTGTGCACGGAGCTCTTAGGCACCCAACTAACTTTGATTTTTATTAAATTAATTATTTCATTTTTTTTACCTTTTATTTGATGAGGATAAAAATGTAATTCTTTTTATTTGTCCTGTCCAGCAGCTGAGGAAACATAACTGGATCTTGTCAGACAGATTTATTGTTGCAATAGCTGCGGTTATGAATCTTCAAAAACATAAGCTGTATATTTGTATAAACCCTTTTTGTATTTGATGCTAAATGTTATTGATATTAATTATATTTGTATACCAAATTTGTTGGACAGAATGTTTGATTGTATATACTTTATTTTCTTTATTATCATCCTAACTGCTATTGTCAGGTAGGGAGGGCTGCTGAGCATTAAGGACCCAAAATGCAGAGACGGTGGGCAAACGTTTCCAGGGCAAGGGGTTTATTAACTAACAATAAGTGTTGCAGAGCAGGGAAACAAAACTAAACTTACTGTGGGCCAAACATGAAAACATGGCAGGACACAGTCAGGGAAGAGACGGTATGGACCAGCACAAGAGGAAGGCAGAGACAAGACTTATATACAGTCAGGACTGACAAGACACAGGTGAACATGATCAGGAGATATTGGAACCAGGGAAGTAAAACTCAAAACATGCAGGAAACCTTCAAAATAAAGCAGGAAACAGAACTCAAATCATGACAGTGACATAACAGAAGCAAAAACTAATACAAAAAAAAAAAAAACTAATACAAAGAAACCCAAACTATGACATTATCTCCCCTCAAGAAAACGCACCAAGTCTCTGCCTTGGCTGACTGCTTTGCCGGTGTTCCCAGTCTCTGGACTTGGTTGTGCTTGTTGAGTCTCTGGGTTTCCCTTCCTTGGTTGACTTTTTTTTAGAACCCCGGAGCAGTTCCTTGGGGGGTGGGGGTGTTATGTTATGGTTTTAGTTTCTTTGCTTTTGTGTTTGGGTTCTCTTTTTTTCTGTCTGGTTTTGAGATCATTTCCGTTTTACTTTAAAAGGTTCCTGTGTTGTGTCGTGTTTTAGAGTTTTACGTTTGGCCCCCATCTGCCCTCACCATTTCCATCTGTTCTGTATGTATCTAAGTCCTGTCTTTCCCTTTCTCCTGTGCTGGTCCATAGTTGGATGTTTCCCCTGTTACAAAGTAGTTTGACATAGTTTAAATGTTCCCGAGTTCCTGTGTCTAGTATTTCAAGTTTGCCTGACTGTTACAGTAGTATGTTGTTTGGTTTTTGGACTCTTATTAAAAATCTATGTTCCTGGAAATTTCTGCCTCGTCTTCCTCTCTGTGCCTTGGTGCTTTCCTCAACCCCCTCGCAACAGCTATTTTTTTCAGATTGCTTTTGGAACTCTTCTGTTTTTTTTTGTTTTTTTTTGGTAAAACTCTCCAAAATAATGTTATGATTACTATTTTGTTTGGTGTACTATCTTCCATCTTCTGTGCACTGACAAAAATATGTAATAAAATTTTAGTATGTGGTACATATTTCATGCCTTGTAATACAATTGCATGCTTTTAAGAAAAAAAAATCTTCAAAATAAAGAAACATCATGAAAAATCTTAAAAGAAAATTCCCACAATGTCACGCGGGAAGGTTGAAGGTGTACCCAGGTGCTGAGAGAAGGAGGCAGAAGGTTCCAGGGTAGACAGGAGCTTTAATAAAACAAATCAAAACCACAAAACAAAACCACTGCAACAGGGAGGCAAAACCCAAAACTCTATCTAACATAATATGGAACAGCACAGGAAGAAGGAAATGACAATGCTTAAATACGTACAGGACAGACGAGACACAGGTGAAACCAATCAGGAATGATGGGGACCAAAGTAAAACTAGAGACCAAAGAACACAACAGGAACCTTACAAAATAAACCAGGAAGTGAACTGAAAACATGCCAAAACAAAAAGAGAATCAAAACACAAAGGTAAAGAAACTGAAACCATAACATAACAACCACCCCCCCTCAAGGAACTGCTCCGAGGTTCCAAATAAAAGTCAACCAAGGAAAAAAAAGGGGTAACCCAGAGGCTAAACTAAACAGTAACCGGAGTCCAAAGAGACCGGGCCAGGGACCAGGTATACCAATGAGGCAGAGTCCAATAGTGCGGAGGACGGCCAGGAAAACGCGACGTCCAGCGAAGCGGGTCCGGGCGTGAAGCCGCACTGTCCGGCGAAGTGGGTCCGGAGGACGGCTGGGAGGTCTCGCTGTCCGGCCTGGAGTGTTCGACCAGCAAACAGCAGGCAGCTCGGGCTCATAGTCTGGAAAGGCCGGCTTGGGCCAGGCGTCTGGAGCAGGGGGCCCGGGCCAGGCGTCTGGAGAAGGGAGGGATTGGGGGGCATCCCGCACCTCCCTGTCCTGCATGCCCCTGTCCAGGACCTTCCTGGGAGCAGGGAAGGGTCGGAGTGCAACCGGCACCCATCTGGACGCAAGGATGGTTTGGAAAGTAACACGGACCACGTCCGGAGCTAAGTCGGGGTGTTGAGTAGGGCGGCAGCGGCGGCGGCGTCTTATTTGTGTGTCAAGTCTAATAATGCCATGGATATAAAAGATGTTAGCTTTATTTACTTTTACCTTTGTACTTCAATAATTTTTATGCAGGCTGAATGCAAATGGTGTTTGCAAGTAAAACAAATGACAGAAACCAAAAACAAGTTGAACTAACTGAATTTTGGTTATATGACACAGTTTATAGGCAAGGCCTCAGTTATCACATCATCTGCTGCTTTCTGTGACAAAGAAAATCACTTTGACTTAAGAAAATTCCTCTTTAATGACATCCAGAGAAATGACTCACCTCACTGTTTTAAAATCAACATTTACAAATGTTAGAATTGAATGCATACAGGAGTGGATTCAGACAGCTGTTTATAAATGCCAGTGGTACAACAATGTAACGCAACTCTTCAAAATGTTTTTCACGCCTATCATCATGAAAAGCAGTATCTGCCACACTCAATACATTTATAGTGTTGTATGGAATCCAAAAAACACTATAATGATACTGGTAACCAGTCTGGATGTCTGAGGGTTGTTGAAAAATGCTGCTCGATTCACCTTCCTGTAAAGCTGAATGTATGAAAATGCTACAATAAAACATGAAGCAAATCCCACCAGAATCTCTGTCAGCTGCACAGCTAACTTCTGGCTTCTGGAGGAAAATAGATATCCACAGCGCAGCCAGTTCTTATCAGGGACATTCTGTCGAACCACCAAAGCAGGGATGGAAAGAATCAGTGAAATCAGCCAAAGCAAAACCAGACACAATCTCATTTTTGTCTGAAACTGCTGGTGCACTATGAGCATGTAACGCTGGAAACTCAACAAAACTACATCAGCAAACTTCCATAAACACTGCAATAAATGAGATATGTTAGGATTTTACAGGCCAGCTGACCAAAGATCCAGCTGTAGAGCAGAGTGTAAATCCACAGTGGGAGAGTCAGCAGACAGAGCAGGTCTGACACGGCCAGATTCAGCATCAAACTCTGGGTCATGCTGGACAGCTGCTGAAAATTTGGCTTCAGAATGATGACAGCAATCACTGCAGAGAGACAGAATCACTGCACCGGGCACACCTCTGGAGTCCATGGAAGGAGAAGGGAGAAGTTCAGAAGAGAAGGAGATGTTGGAAGATATTGCAGTCAAGTTGAGTTGCTCCATGACGCCCAAGACTAAACAAATGATGGACCTAAGAGACACAAAATATTCAGGAATTCAGTCAGGTGTGTTCCTTTTTGCTTCTTCCCTTTTTTTTCTTTCATTTTCCTTTCATGACAGATTATTCAAATTAAGCTTGATATATTTCCTCATAAATATTTAGTTGCATTTCATTGATTCTTGAAGCATTTAATAATAAAAAATGGAAACTACTAATTTTCTTTTCTTTATTTCTAGAAATTATTGTTGGAAAAATTTAAAAAAGAAGGAAACCATATAGTCTATATTACACATAAAGACTTAATTGACATTACTATATAGACTTCACATCAAAGTGCCTTTAAAATATGAAATACATTTAGACATTTGATTGTCAAAGCAGATTTTTATAAATCCTTTTCATTGGAGGAATTCAAATACTTATTAACACTGCCTTTTTTAAATAAATCTTTTGTTTTATTTATATTCATATTTCATAAATGCCACTGACAGAAGGCTTTTTGATTTCAACATATTATGGAGACATATCTCTGTTGTTTTCATTAACTAGATGCAAGTTTCAAGACTGAAGAAATCCTGTATATAGTGGACATCAGAAAATGGAACGTACTGTTATAGTGAGTGTGGTATGTGTATTGTGAAGTATTTATTAGGACAGTATAAGTTGCATGCACTCGTGACGTACAGGTGATGTTATACTCTAGTTGTTAGTAAGGTGTGCACACCTGCTCCTTACTAACACGCAAATGCTGTACGAACAGGGTGTACACATGAAACATTCCATAGGAATCCTGTAGGATGCCAACACAAAATATGCTCTGATGTCTAATTTCCTCATTTCTAACTGCTAAGCTGCAAGCAGGGTGCAATATAAGGCGCATGCATGTAGCATGCACTTGAATAGCACTAATGGCCCTCTTGGGGGGATAGATGTTTAAAAGAATACAGAAAAATACCTCTGACACACCTATGTCTCACCCACCCTCACTTATCCTTAGGCTAGGAAATGTTTTTGCTATGAGTTGTTGATTAAAATGTGCATGAACATTTTGACTGAGCGGTCACTGAAGCTCAGATCTTTGTAAAGGTATTGCAACATAATCTATAAGAGATAAATGCATACAAAAGTGGATTCATGCAGCTGTTCCCAAAATGCAATGCTCTGACAATGTAACTGATATTTAAATAAAAACTTTAAAAGCTCCTCGTTGTGTACAAAGGCAGCTGCAGCACTAAGTGCATCGATTGACATGCAACCCAGAAAGCAAAAAACTCATGATAATAGTAATAATCAAAATATTACTAGCAAAAAGATGAAAAAAACCTACCAGGGCCTTCGCCTGCAGCACTGTGATCCACTGAACTTCTGTCAAATATGAAGACACAATGTGTTAGTTTGGTTCTGATCAGTTGTCAGTCAGTTGAGAGCAGGTCTGGCTGTGCGCTTCCTGTTTCTGACTTTCTAGAAGAATAAAAAAATACATTTCTCAATGTTATGAGTTGCGTATAAAAATACTAGCAAAATAAAAGATATTAGGGAACCAACTAGCATTGTTTGTTAAAGTTTATGTGCAAAGCCTCCTTAACTATATCTCAGTTACCATAACGTTTCGTGACACAACAAAATATTGCTGGACCAAGATAAAATCTTCCAGTTTTCTCTAAATAAATGACTCATCTCACTGTTTTAAAATTAGCAGTGACAGAGTTTGTGGAAGTTAAGAGCATCAAACTCAGTGGTTACGCTGTCTCTCACATTTACACATGTGAGAAGTGAATGCATACTGGAGTGGATATTGGAATATTGTTGGAATTTACGGGAAGGAGCCTGCCGGACAGAGTGTCCCTGGGATACATGTCTTATACTGTGAGGGAATACATCCCTAAACCCATTAGATGTTTTCACTGCCAGAGATTTGGACACACTGCTGCTGTATGTAAAGGCAAGCAGAAGTGTCCCAGGAGTGGAGAAGATCATAGCTATGAGTCCTGTGGAAACAAGTTGAAACCAAAGTGTTGTAACTGTGGGGGGGGACCATAGTGCTGCATATGCAGGCTGTGATGTTATGAGGAGCGAAGTCCATATTCAAAAAACCAGAGTACTACATAGAATCTCATATACAGATGCAGTTAAAATGGTTGGTAAAGGTTCTGATAGACAGACAGGAGTCATACACGAGGTGGCAAAAAGTATACAGGACAGGAATATTGAGGGGAGAGTTTTGTTAGATTTGAAGAAACTGGTCACGTTTGTAGCTGGAGTTATAAATGCAGCGATGGAAACTAAATCAAAAACGGAAAGAATACAAATCATTGTAAAAGCAGCAGCGAACCATTTGGACATCAATGAGTTGACATGGGAAGAGGACCGGAACAACCTAAGTGCACAGTCTAGTCAGGAGGTGGGAAGTGTGGGACAGTAAAGTTCAATGTAAAGTAAAGTTCAATGGAATGCAAGGAGCTTATTGGCAAATGGACAGGAATTGAAAAAGTGTATGACTTGGATTAAAAACCGGATATTATATGTATTCAAGGGACATGGTTAAGGCCAAGTTTAGATTTTAGAATTTCCCAATATACGGGAATCCGGTGTGATAGAACAGAGGGAGGTGGGGGTGGTTGTGCCACATTTATAAAAACAATTTCAATTACAGGGTGATTAAAATAGGAACACAAGAAGAATTTATTGGCATTGAAATTTATATTGGTCTGGGGAGATTGTACGTTGTTAATTACTATAATCCATGCAAAAAAGTTAGATCTCAGTCTTCTTAAATCAATTAGTCATCTAGACAATGGGCATGTCATTGTTTGTGGGGATTTTAATGCACATAGCACATTATGGGGGGGAAGGTGACAAATGTTAATGGTGAGGTATTGGAGGATTTGATGGATGAATTACACTTGGTGTGTCTCAATGATGGGAGAGGAACAAGAATTGATGTTCAAACAGGGAATATGTCAGCACTGTATCTTACTTTTGTTTCAAATGTTTTGGCAGGGTGTTGTGAGTGAAATATACACAACAGCACAATGGGGAGTGACAATTATCCTGTGTTCTCTAGGGTTGGTGGTGATAGAGAACCACCAAGTAATGGAAAGGAAGGAAGATGGCTTTTTCATAAAGCAAAATGGGATGAATATACTTATATGTGTGAGGAGGAATGTTCAAACATTAGTATGGAGAGTACAGCTGAAGAAATGGAAAAGAAAATTCGAAATGTAATAATTTCAGCGGCG
>CM074504.1:27646301-27660411 GCA_037389245.1 Oryzias sinensis
TTTTTTTTTTTTTTTTTTGTGTGTGTGGAACCTTTGTTCTTATCACTTTTAAAGACTTGAAATATTAACTTGTGTTCACTACAACTGGATCTTAGGCATGCTGGCCTCACACATTTACAGGACCTTTACAGGAAGGTATTTTATAACAACCCTCCGACTTCCAGACTGGTTACTGGTACTGTGGATTGCACACCAAATGTATTGAGTGCTGCTTTACATGAGGAGAGGCTTGAGAAACCGTTTGCATAGCTGTGGTACAGTGTCGGGCACCAACATTTATGAACACCTATGGAGTCTTCTTTTGTGTTAAATCCACTCCTTTATGCATTCCATTCTCACATCAGGCTGCATGGTTGGGGGTCTGAGCAGAAACAAAATGATCTGATTAGGATATGAGTAAAAGGCCAGGGAAGCAAACTCAAATGTGGTCTCAACACCACATGAGGTAGGGAGCCGTACTGGCAGGGAAAAGCTGGAGGAACCGGTCATAAATGCTGTTGGGGTGATGAGTTGCAGGTGTGTCAGGATGCCCTGCCTCATTCTGGATACCTGTGGAGGAGAGATAGTGCGAGCAAAGAACCAAAGGGGAAATTACACCAAGCAGGAAACGGAGGGAAGCGAAGGGAAAGGAACAGACAAAACCTGACAATTCTATTTCCTCATCATATCACTGGCCCCTTATTGAACAGAAAAGGGCATGATTAAAGCATCACTGTTCAGTGCTACTTGCTGGTGGTGCATCAGAAGAACTGGACACATCAGACTGGTTTCAATCATTCTTTCCATTCTTGCTTTTGTGGTACGACAGGTAACCACTGATCTGAGCAAAAGATGCTGTGAATCTCAGGGAATTGCTGTGGTGGAGGCTCTGGTAGGTTTTGCCATCTTTTTTCTTGTAGTATTTTCATATAATTGTAAATAAAGGAAGAGAAGTGGGCAACATTTCTCAACAATCCAGTATTGTTTAACTACATTTTAGACCTTTAGAGCATTGCATTTTGTGAACAACTGCCTAAATCCAGTCTTGTATTTATTTACTTACTTACTACTTACAACTTACTAGTTTGTTGCAAAAAAAGTTTGATCTGACTTCCTTTGGATGCATACTGATGATCACAAGCAAAGAGTCTTAGTGAAGACAGGGGAGTCATTTATTCTTTAAAGTTTTGGTAATTCTGCTTATAGCCAAAAACTCTCAGTGCTGGCTCCAATTTACTTTTTGGTATAATAGTGACGGATCGTTCGCTTAAGGAAACATTCTCCCTGTCTATTTGAGAAAAAAGGCTTGGTTCAAAAACAATTTTTTGTAAAATTAAGATAATATTTGCATTACCTTTTATTGTTTTTTTTTTTTAAACAGCACCACATTTTGAAGCAATACTAAATATTTTTATTTTGATGAAAAAAAAACGTTATACAAAGGTTATACAAATTCTAACCAAACGTCCTGGATGCCGTACACCTGACTCTCATTCACTCAGTCAACCACAGCATACTAAAGCTCTACAGAGAGCAGAAGTCAGTGTGAAGTATTGTTTGTGCCACTCTGCCTCCCTTACATAGCGGTGTATTTGGACATGACCCTATGTCTAACTCTGTTTGCCTGCCGGCTGCCCTGACTATTGCCTAAATTTTGACCATCCTGTCTCTCCTCTGACGAACTTTTGCCTGTTATTGACCCTGATTTAGCTTTGTGGACTTTTAGCTGAGCCTGTTATATTTGAATCCAGACATCTGTCTGTTCTTGTGACAATATCATAAACTGGGTTTTAAATTAAACAAATAATAAACACTAGTCTCTGAGATATTTTTTGTCAATGATGCAATGTAGTCATGTGACGATTTCATGAGACTTTCATGAGGACTTTTTTAGCTTGTACATGCTCACATTTCTCGTATCAGTGCATAATCTTTGATTTTCAAACTATTTTGTGTCTTTTAGGTTCATCACTTGTTTGTTGGGCATCATGGAGCAACCCGGCCTTACTACAGCATCTTCAAACATCTCCACCTCTTCTCAATTTTTCCTTTCAACTTCCCCTCCTTCCATGGACTCCAGAGGTGTGCTTCCCGCAGTGATTATGTCTCTCTGCTTCCTCCTGGGAGTCCCTGGAAACATTGCTGTCATCATTCTGAAGCCAAATTTTCAGCAGCTGTCCAGCATGACCCAGAGTTTGATGCTGAATCTGGCCGTGTCAGACCTGCTCTTTCTGCTGACTCTCCCACTGTGGATTTACAGTCTGCTCTACAGCTGGATCTTTGGTCTGCTGGCCTGTAAAATCCTAGCATATCTCATGTATTGCAGTGTTTATGGAAGTGTGCTAACTATAGTTCTGTTGAGCTTCCAGCGTTACATGCTCATAGTGCACCAGGAGTTTTACAATCAGACAAAAATGAGATTGCTGTTGGTTTTGCTTTGGCTGGTTGCAATGACTCTTTCCATCCCTGCTTATCTGGTTACACACGAAACCCCTGATGAACACTGGCTAAGGTGCAGAAATCAATATTCCTGTCCATCCGAGAAGTTAGCTGTGCTGCTGACAGAGATTCTGGTGGGATTTGCTGCCTTTTTTATTGTAGCATTTTCATACATTCAGCTTTACAGGAAGGTGAATCGAGCAGCATTTTTTAACAACCCTCAGACATCCAGACTGGTTACCAGTATCATTATAGTGTTTTTTGTCTTGTGGATTCCATACCACACTATAAATATATTGCGTGTTGGAGCTACTGCTTTACACAATGAGAAGCTTGAAAAACGTTTTGCAGAGGTACAGGACATTGTTAACGCACTGGCATTTATTAACAGCTGTCTGAATCCACTCCTGTATGCATTCACTTCTCATATTTGTAAATGTTGATTTCAAAACAGTGAGATGAGTAATTTCTCTGGATATTACCGAAGACGAATTTTCTGAGGTCAGAGTGATTTCCTTTGTCACAGAAAGCAGCAGATAATGTGGTAACTGAGGCTTTGCCTATAAACTGTGTCATTTAACTAAAATTAAGTTAGTTCTACTTGTTTTTGGTTTCTATAAATTGTTGTACTTGCAATCATTTTAATGCAGCCTGCATCAAAAGTAAATGACGCTAACATCTTTTATATTCATGACATTATGGGGACTCGACACACAATAATGCAGGAATAAAGGAAATGTTATTTTTAGCATAAAGTTTGAAACGGGAAGCTCTACGGTCAAACACGAACAGTTTCTGAGATTTGAGAGTCTCATTTCAATGTAATTTTTAAATCAGATTGTGTAAATAAATTGCCTTGTATTTAAAATGAATGCTTACTAACTTATATTTTCAAAATCTATTTTGATTAAAAACAAATGTCTTTTTTCCCACTGAATGTGTGTTCTGTTTTTAAGTTTGTATCTGGCGATAATTCTGCATTAGATGAATCCATCAGTGTAGGATGATGCTTTAAGTGTTTGGATGATACATAAGGTGTCATGATCTGAACAGGGCGGACCCAGATGCTGCAACCCAGAAGGAAGAGGCAGTTAGGTGAATGGTAAGGAATTGGTTTTATTTTGAAAGAGCCAGCGGATCCAGGAACAGGACGGGGCGTGGAGCTTGACGAGGATTCCTCGACTAACGGTGAGTGCGGGAACTTTACTGTGGCGTGACTGGAGCTCTTGACTGCGGCGTGAATGGAGTGCCTTAGACCGCGACGTGGCTGGAGTAAAAGGCTGAGGCGTGGCAGGAGTTCTTGGCGGTGGCGTGGCTGGAGTTCTTGAGGAGCGTGGTGGGTTTCAGCTTCTGCTCGAGGTGGAATGCGGACTCGGGTTTCTCTCGTGGGAAAAGGCAGACCTGAAGCACAGCAAAAACAAGGTAAGCGAGGCAAAAACTTGGCATAGAGGGCCAGACGTGGCATGAGGTGAGGTAAGCACCATCAGGTTTAACGAACTGGCAAAAACTGCTTGTGGAGGTCCTCCTTAAATGGCAGGTGAGATGATGAGATGAGAAGAAACAGCTGTGAGTCAGGAGCAGAGCTGGGAGGGGGAGGAGTCTGTCAGGCCACCATGACATAAGGAAATGTTGTACGTTCTTTGTGACAAAAATGT
Source organism: Oryzias sinensis (assembly GCA_037389245.1). Classification (NCBI taxonomy): domain Eukaryota; kingdom Metazoa; phylum Chordata; class Actinopteri; order Beloniformes; family Adrianichthyidae; genus Oryzias; species Oryzias sinensis. The sequence continues at coordinate 27,650,375 of CM074504.1, forward strand.
TAACAATAGTCTTACTTGCTTTTTGAATAAATCCTTGGATTTCTTCTTTTTTTTTTTCTTACTTTCAGTGTTCTTCTTTTATTGCACACCAAGACAGTTGATAGGACCTGGCACCTTTATATGCATTTCTATCCTAAGTCTTTTCCAGAGTGTTTGTAAATTTTTGTTTTAACATTAGCTTTGGGCCTTGACCGGTTTTAATCTAGGCTCCAAGGCAATTGTAGATTTATTTTTCAAGTCACAAGCAGTAATTATTAGAATTACCTGAACTTTTATTGGGTTGTTGAATGTTTTTTTTAATGGGATGTTTTTTTTTCTGCTTCTATTTATAAAAAATAAGAAATTAAAGAGGTTAAAACATTTTATAGTAGCCACCCTTCTAAGCTAACGTCACATAAATATTTCTTTATCTATGTCTGTTTTTATTTCAATAAAGTTCCATATGATATGTATTTCAGTCAGACAACTCTTGCAGAAGAATATTTATTTCACAACATCTTTAGGTTGACATTCACAATTTGATTCACAACTTCGTTTTGGCATAAGGCTCCGTTCAATTCCTTGAGACACTTATTTTTTCCATAGACTTTCGGGTAACAACCCCCGTAACGGAGCCCACAGGTGGAACCGGGGAGGAGGGAGGGGCAAAGAATGAGCGCTGAAGGTAAGAGAGAATGAACAATTGAACACCTGACTTAAATAAGACGCTAAGCAGGTGGGTTAATTAACTGACCCGCCCTAGGGGAGTAACCTGCAATTCTGCCGAGTGTCTGCCCGAAATGCGACAAATCGCTATTTCAGTCAGACAACTCTTTCAGAAGAATATTTATTTCACAACATCTTTAGGTTGACATTCACAATTTGATTCACAACAACCCCCAACACCAAGATCGTCCAGAAGAAGAAAATGTGAATGTATAATCAGTGTGTAAATAAGATGAGGTGTGTTTTCGGCGGCATTCCATTTTTTACTTCATTTCATTTCATTTCATTTCATTTTCCAGTATGACTGCTATGTGTTTACCCGGTACCATTGACCGTTGGGCCGCTCCCGTTCGAGAACCACTCTACGATGGGGAACATTCTATCTAGTGTATCTGCTATGTGTTTACCCGGCACCATTGACCGTTTGGCCGCTCCCTTCGAGAACCACTACACGAAGGGAACATTATATTTAGTGTATCTGCTATGTGTTTACCCAGCACCATTGACCGTTTGGCCGCTCCCTTCGAGAACCACTCTACGAAGGGAACATTCTATCTAGTGTATCTGCTATGTGTTTACCCGGCACCATTGACCGTTTGGCCGCTCCCCTTCACCAGGGGAACATACTACCTGAAGGAAGGGGAAGAATGAAGGGGAGCTAACAAGATTACACAACCTGTTTCAATTTTAACACCAATGCAGTTTATCCTTCTCATTCGCGGCTTCCACCTGACTTAACATATTCATCATTCAAACCAGACTTGTTTTTTCTTTAAACCGCTAATATTTCATCAGAATTTAATCTAACATATCTCTGAAAGGCGGAAGAGGACCACCTTCCCATTGCTTTTAGCGGAAATGATGGCACATGAAGAGCAGCAGTTGTAGCGGCGCCTATTCTCAGGGAGTGCAGGGTGTAAAGGTCTGACGGAAAACCGCAGGACAAGCAGACGTCTTTGCAGCACCAGATCATGGACTGCGGGGGTGACATCATTCGCCGGAAACGAAGAGCAGACAGGGAAGTAGGGGTTCGTAGGCTCAGGATGCAATGCATAGATAAAGACAAAGCATAATTAGTCTCGGCAAAAGAATATAGAAATAACCCAGAAACCGCTTAGTTTTTTAAATTCTTGATATAAATGGAATAACAGTGCTTTTAAATAACAGTTCTGAGAAGTGAAATTTAGTTAGTAATTAAGTAAAAGTCCCTTTATGGATTCATTGCACCATAAAAACCGCCAGAATCACAAATTCCAGCAAAGAATTGATAGAAAAATATAGAACCTGCAAGAAATATTGACACCGATTTAATGTACACTAATGTAAGAGATGTAACCTTTAACAATTCCAGAGGGACGCACCTTCAGAAGGTCATCGAGAAGCAGGCGATGGAAGGGTAACCAAAGACCAAGAATATTTGTAGATGAGGAAGGTCATCATCCCACGTAGCAATGGATCGCAGCTCGGTTATGACATCAGTGGTCCTCAAATAGGTGGACAATGAAGCACAGACTATTGAAGTTTTAATAAGCCAAGGGCGTCTGGATACTGCGAAAAAAGAAGAACGTCCACGAGGGACCGTAGGTTTAAGTATTTTAGCTAGACTGAACCTTAGCATTTAGAGGCAGAGAATAACAAGCCTCTAAAGGAGATGCCTCTAGCCGAATGTCATCTGCTTAAACAGGGCAGATAGAAGACTAATGGACACAAAATTTAACTCTTGAACTAAGCTTGAGAGAGTGCAAGTGATAATTTCTCCGGTCAGGGTTAAAATTGCTCATGATGTTATTAAACACTACCCAGTCAACCGATGACACAAGATTATCATTTCACATAGAAACAGCCTTAATATAATTTCCATGGCTGAATTCTCTCATAATTTGTACTATGCAAAAAATAAATAAATTCTCATCTAACCACACGATCCCTTACACACCATTAGAGCTGTGAATTCAGGCAGCCGGACAAACAAACCACTCTTCATAAATCTTTCCCCCCAAAACCAGAAGGTGCAGCCTCAGAAGAACAAGTGGGGGGGGCCTGGAGACACGACAGTCATTACCATAACAAAACCACTCCAAGCATAGAAAGGGAAAGATCGAACGCAAAACACAAAATCCAGAACTGGAACATGTAGCCCAGGATCGAGCTACCCAGAACAAGAACACAAGATGAACAGATTACCGTGGGACCAAAGCCACAGCAAATTTCAGGTGGCCCAATCATTGACAAATCATATTCAACCAAAGAATGAATAAACAATACACTGCACAAAGCTAGAGATGACATAATGGGGAGCGGCAAGCATCAAAAAACCATCCAGAACCGTAGGAAAAAAAATAAATAAATAAAACCGGATGGGTGGAGGACCATACAGTATAGACAACGTGGAAACCCAAAATACATTTTTCCACAGAGATTCAAAAGATCAAGGATACAGAGGAAATTTGGCCACCCAGAAATCATCAATAACTCGCAAAATGAAGGGGACCCGTCGCCTATAAATATCCATTGCAGGGCTTGTGATAATAAAGTTGATATTATCAAGACTGCCACGACAGCTGAAAGGTAAACCGACAAATATGTCGAGCGCCAACTGTATGCCAAGGGACACCACTGAGAGGCCAGGAGGCAGAACAGTGAGAACATCGGCGATAACAGTCATCCTCAGCCTTATATCCCGTTCGTAGGAAAATCGTGGAGACACCATAGGCAGACGAAGAAAATATATACTAATCCTGAAGGAGCATGGGAAACCGGGCCACCGATGCCCAAAAAATGAACTGCGAGGCGCTAACGGGTCCAGATCAAGAACGTCACCCTGAACACTTCCTAGGGGCCACCCTCAGTGGCGCTTTGAAAACGATGCCCCGGAAGAATCCATCACATAGCCCCCACAAACCTCCAAACCAAACCAGAGAGACAATAACAAATTAACTGTCCAGCCGAGAAAACAAGGCCGCGACGAGACTGACACACTCACCAGTGCGGCCGACGCAAGTCCCTGAATCCAGGGCGGGACCCACTGGGGTACACACGGAGCAGGGAAAAACAGGCGTAGCAGAACCAGATGGAGAACGTGCGGGGGCAACGAACGAGGATCGCCGAGTGAATAAAATGAGCCATAGACGCTGCATAAGAGAGACCAATCATAGGAACAATGTCCACAGAGCAGAGACTGGTCCAAGAGACACTGATTCACATTCTGACCAACCAGCAGCTACAACGACGAAGAAAATAAACAGAAGAACCGCCATAATAATAAAGCCAGCATCGAATTAAAGATAATTAAGATTTTACACTCAGCTCCCAAAAAAACAAAAACAGCCACAGAAAAAATGCTAAAATCCACAACAGATTCAGCCAGCATGAGAAACCTGTCCAAACGAGGACCGCCAGCCTTCACAACCACAGAAAAGACCCCACGACCCCTGAAACGACATCCGGACGACGCAGAACTACGTAGCAGAAAAGGAATCAGAAATGCATCATGATGGACCATGAGACAAAACTACAATTCCCAGGATCCTCAGGGGCGTGACGTCACGTGACGTCACCGAAGTAAACAGGAAGCAACACGCAGCCTTAGAAAACTACACGGGAAAAGACCGCATGACGCTCACCGTAGATTATAGGGGTGACCACGGCAGACAAGAAGACCCGGACTGCTCCTGATCGGGGAACACGGACATCCCGAACATCGCGGAAAGCACACCCCCTGCAGATGCACGCGACCGCGGCGAAACGAACGCGCTGCGCGCCCTCAGCCGCCCGCTGATCGCCGCAAAGTAGAGCAGACGTGACGAAACGAAAACCCCACATCATAAAAATGGGGATCATACATCCGAATTACGGGGGGAACACAGCAGGACGCCGAAAGATAAGGAGACCCGCGGGCTCGGAGACCGGCAAAGAATGAGCGCTGAAGGTAAGAGAGAATGAACAATTGAACACCTGACTTAAATAAGATGCTAAGCAGGTGGGTTAATTAACTGACCCGCCCTACGGGAGTAACCTGCAATTCTGCCGAGTGTCTGCCCGAAATGCGACGAATCGCTATTTCAACAATGTCTAATTCTGACTCTTTGTTAAATTCTGCACACACTTAGGTCAAGTGGCTGACATACATTTACTTTCTTTAACAAAACAAGCAAAAATATAGGCCTGGGCAAAAAATTGATTGACTGAATTAATTTACATTTTTTGTTGCGATTTAAAAAATTACTAAATCGAGTTCTCTTTCAACATTCGTTTCGGTATCTCACTATGGGACACGCCCCCTGCGCTGTCCCCCAGAAGCTCTTTTTCATTACGCCAGTCTTGACTGGCAGACTGAAGGTGACGTTACATTGTTTGACCTGTTAAGCTTTTCCTTTGCTCCCCCTAGTGGCGGAATTGCACATTTGGGTTATTTCTTTAAAAAATCATAACTCGCCACAGGAATGGACTAGAAACTTGCTTTCTTTTTTAAATATGCTTATGATTTTTACTCTTCATGTTTGGGCCGGACTAAACCACCTTGCGGGCCAGTTACGGCCCGCGGGCCGTATGTTTGACACCCCTGCCGTAGACCATGAGTGCAGAGGTGCTAAAGTGGCTGCTAGCATGTTAGTTTGGGTCATCGATGTATATTTTGATTGAGAAAGTGACTATTCGCACATCATTTTCTAAATTCGAGTGGCCATCTAAGTCAGGAGAACTAAGAGCTGCAGAATGGATGGATGGATGGATGGATGGATGGATGGATGGATGGATGGATGGATGGATGGATGGATGGATGGAACTTTTGAGTGTTTTAGTGGGAAACAGTTATCCTAAAAAGTGGCTTTAAAGTCATTTTAAATCACAGTGAGTAACAGAAATCACAACAACATGAACTTTTAAAAGTCATGTAAAAAGTGGAAATTGTCTTCATATAACATACAAACACGCTTTCCTTTAAACATTGTCATGATCGTGCTGGAGGATGAGTAGAGCATTGGTGTTGGTGCTGTGGGGGTGTGGTGGCTGTAGTTGAAGGGAGGTTTCTAAGTGGACAAAGAAGCTGTTCAATTCTTCTGCTGCTCTGCTGCTGTGGGATGGGGTTCAACTCTGGCTCCTGTAGTTGGTAAGGGCTTGTAAATAAAGATTCATCTGAGTATATTTGAAAAAAATCTTCTGCACATTTCCACACGTGAAGAGAAACTACGTTTTTTAATCTGATGAAAGAATCTGCAGATTATCTCTGTCAAATTGCAAAAACACAAAAAAAAGAAAAATTAAGTTTTATAAAAGCAATTCTTTTGTGAAAAAATGTAGTATAGACAATAACGATTAATTTATTTGTATATTGTGTGTTTTAATCTTTTTGCACAATCAACTACTACACTAGGATATTTCTTTGAAAACCAAGCTCTTCAAGGTTTTGTGTGTGGCTCTGAAAAGAGACGTTGTGTCGGTCCTTGGAGAACAGAAACATGATTCTGCCATGATTCTCCCTCTGCAGCAAAGTGGATCATGAAGGAGTCTCCCAGCCTGAGAGCCTCTCTGGAAGAGTTGTTGGCAGCAACGATTTGAGGCCGTGCAGCGGCTCCTCCTCAGTTACCACAGCCTCACTCCCCGCTGGTTCCTGTGGTGCTGAGGACCTGATGAAGCTGTGAAGAGCACATGCCTCCCTCACATTCTGCTCCACAACTTCTGGGTGGACTTCATCCAGGCGTTGATACTGACACCTCTGCACAGAAAGCATCCAAGAGGCATTCTTCAAAACCAGCCCGGCTGGGGAGATGTTGTAGTTACGGATGCACCTCTCTCTGAGAAGGAGGCACCCAGGGAATGATTGCATCAAGTTTGCAAGTGTAGCTCTGTGTTGGTGGAACCTGCTGGTCTTTTCTCTGATGTTAGAAGTTCCCTCCAACATGAGCTGACTTACTTTTGGAGCAAGAAAATGTTTTCTGCAGCAGCTCTGGAGCCTGTAGAGGACGCCTCAAAGCAGCATTCAGAAATTCAAACATCAAACATGTCACATGCTTGGAGCCTCTGGTGGGCGGGGGGTGGGGGCTTGTGTGTATGCCAAAAAATGACATCAGTGTAACATCAGACATGTCACATGCTTGGAGCCTGTGGGGGGTGGGGGGTTGTGTATGCCAAAACATGAAATCAGTATGACATCAGATATGTCACATGCTTAGAGCCTGTCAGGGGTGGGGGGTTGTGTATGCCAAAACATGACATCAGTATGACATCAGACATGTCACATGCTTGGAGCTTATGGGGGGTGGGGGGTGGGGGCTTATGTGTATGCCAAAAAATGACATCAGTGTGACATCAGACATGTCACATGCTTAGAGACAGTTACATGACATCAGACATGTACGCATCATCATCTTTAGTCCTTAAATAGACCCCAGAAAGCATTCTTTCTCATAGCCCGTTTGGTTTTACCAGAGAGCACACGTTCTGTTCCCCAGCTACTAGAAGCCTTGCATTCCCGTCAAGCGTCTTCCACTTCCACTGAGGAACACGCAGTTTTTTTTTCTCATATCTTAAAAAACTGCATCTATTTTACTTTTGACGAGGACATTTTCAACATTTTCATAACTCTAAAGAAAATCACTGAAAATGTTCTTACGCCGTCTCAGAAACTCTGGGGTTGAGGAGAGCTCCCTCAAACAGAATCTCTCTGATCTAGAAACTAAAGTCCAGGAAATCACTTCAATGACCAGCCAGCTGCAAACCCTCGCCGCTGAGCTGGAAGGCAAGAAAAGCCTTAGAGGAGCCTACGCTGGACTTTCCCAGGCAAAGAAATCAGCCTCCAAACTTGCCAAGCAGCTGGAAAAAGACTTGCAGCGTGTCACCAAGAAAATCCAGGTCCAAAAACCCCTGGAGGACCGTTGCAAGAAACAGCAGCAAAAAATTCATCTCCTGACTAAGAGCAACGCCAACCTCAAGGCAAATCTTCAGGAGCTCCAGATGAGAGTCTGGGATCCTGAAGAGTTGTCCAGTGAGTTCAAGAAAACCAAGCTCACAGCCAAAGCTCTAAGTCAGGAGAACCAAGAGCTGCAGAAAGAGGTTCAAAGGGTCCAAACCACCATCGTGGCTCTAGGGCCTCAAGAAAAGCTGCTGAAAGAGACTACAGACCACCTCCAAGCACTGCAGGAGAACAACCTTGATCTTCAGAACCAGCTGAAAGACCTCCAGAGACATCACGAGGAGGAGGCAGCACTGAAACAACATTATGCCTCCATCCTGGACCAAACCAAGTTTCTGGAGGAGCAGAACTCCATCCTGGACTCTGAAATCCTTCATCTTACTCTGCAGTGTGAGGAGGCTAAACCATGGGTTCAGCACTTCCACAAGGTCACCACTGACCTCCAGGGACTGAAACAAGCCAATTCTGAACTCATGGAAAAACGGGACCACCTTAAAAAGGAGCAGGAACAAGTCTCCAAAAGAAAACAAGAGTATATCCAAGCAAAAACACATTCCCTTCATCTGGAAAAGCAAAAGGAAAAAATTTCTAAAGAAGTCAAAGACCTCCAGGAGAACCTTAAAAAAGAGCAAGGACAAGTCTTCCAATTGGAAAAACAACATCTCAAAGCAAAATCTGAGGCTCTGAAATGGGAAAAGGAAAAGCAAAATATCATCAAAGAAATGGAAGAAATTCAGGAGAAACTGAAAAACCTGGCTGAAGGAAAAGACAAATTGGCGGCAATAAAAGCCAATCAGAAAACCGCCATCGACCAAAAGAAAGAGCTCACCTCCAAGCTAACGGCCCAAAGAGTGGCGCTCTACAAAGAAAAGGCAGGCTTCCGTGGAGACTATGGCTTTTCTGCTGACCTTCTGGAACACAAGTGCAAAGAGGAAACTGATCGCCTCCAGGCTCAGCAAGAACAAAATGCTGTTCTACAAGAAGTGCTTTTGGAGATCCAGAAAAAAGTTGAGAAAGACTCTGAAATGACTCTCCAGTTCTCCTCTCTGAACGATGAAAAAAAGGCTCTGGAGAGAGAAGTCAACAGCCTCAAGCAAGCAATCATGATGCTGTCTCAGGAATATAAGGACTTCAGGCAGATGGCTGAACACCTAGCTAGGATAGACAAAGCCTCAAAGTACGCAGAACAACCACCCAACGCTGTTTTGAGGCCCCCAAGAGCTCCAGCCAGAGCTGCCGTTCCTGTTTTGGAGGAACCTCCTGCCATGACAGAAAACACCAGCAGGTTCCACCAACAAAGAGCTGCACTCAGAAACCATCAGGGTGCCGTACCAAAGAGGGTTCCTGGAACCCGGCAGGTCTAGGACCTTCAAGAAGGCTAATTATGGGGTGGCAGTGGCTCAAGCTCAGGGTCGACGGCTCGATCCCTGCTACCCCCAGTCATCCGCCCTAGTAAGCTTGGGCAAGACACTTCCCCCTCCCTGCCTCCAGTGTGGAACCACTGTTGTGTGTGTATGAATGTCCCTGTGATGGTCAGGGGGGCCGTTGGCGCGAACTGGCAGCCACACCTCTGTCAGTATGCCCCAGGAAAGCTGTGGCCCTATCAGTAGATACCATCACCAAGAGTGAATGAAAAATAGACACATTGTAAGCACTTTCAGCACCTGGAAAAAGCACAAATTAATCTGGTCCATTATTATTATAATTATAATTTAGGCCGTCCTGATTTAAAAAAAAATACAAAAAATGTTGTATATAAAATATTTTCTTGATTAACATTCTAACTGCTAACTGCTAATAGCCGATTGCGGGGCGTGAACTGAGTGAAAAAGACGTAAATTAATTCCACTTCAGAGTGTGAGCTTAATGTAAATTTGATGTAAAGTAATGACAAATTTGTTTTAATAAATAAAGTGTGTATGTGTGTGTGAGTGGGAATATCTCACGTTCTGAAAATTCCAACCAAAACCCGTTGTGGCTCAGCGCCTGATCAGTGGAGGTCTTAGAATATATTTATGCACCCCACTGCACTGCAGCCCCCGCGACCCCGTCCCAGATGAGCGGAAGAAGATGGATGGATGGATAGTTAGTTGTCTGGAAGTGTTTTTTTTTTTTTTCTGCACAAATCTCTATGTGTAGAAATTGTTTTTGTGTCCTTTGTGCATTAGTGGGTTCTCTCCGGGTGCTCCGGCTATCCCTAGATTCTAAAAAAGACTTTTTTTAAAGTGAATTAGATTTTTACAGGCTATTACAACCATATGGTCCTTGAAGTCAGTGACTGCTGTGGGCCATGATAACAAAAATAATAATTAAAAATAAAGAATAAAATACACAAATCGATTACATCATGACATGAATAATAATAAAATAATACAAAATAATAAAACATTAATAATAAAAAATAATAATAATACATCATAAT
>CM074504.1:27675298-27693510 GCA_037389245.1 Oryzias sinensis
ATACAGTGATCCCTTGCTATAACGCGGTTTACTTTTCACGGTTTCGCTACTTCACGGATTTGCATCGTGCATTGTGTTCTGCATTCTGATTGGCTAAAAAGTCACTCCGCTTCTTCTCTACCTGTGCCTCAATTATGTTGCAGTTTAATATGTTCACGTTCGTAAAACAGCTTGCCAAATTTACATTACGTACGTGCAAATCATCTTGCAATTTCGAGTTTCTCTAAAACCCATAGAAAAAGAGCGACATCAACTGCCTATCACTATGTTCTTCTCCTGAACAAACACAGCTGCACCGCGGGCTTCAAAAGAAGAAAACACTGCAGAGCTGAGTCAGGATGCAGCGACTCAGTCTGAAGAGCGGTGAAATACACCTGAGTCACTATTTGTCCCACTGTACTTTGTATTTTTTCATAATCATTTTATATTTTCTCACGTTTAATCCAATGACTGGGGTCGCGGTGGGCGGGGCTAATCTCCGCGATTTGAAGCCTTCTGTTCACATTGATGATTCAAATGATTATTTGACAGTACAGTACAGACGTTATTTGTTGAAAAAGATGTTTCTAAAGTTTTATTTGTAATACAAATGCTTGAGCCTATAAAAGAATATTTAATTGTATAATAATTGTAAAAAAAATTAAGGTTTCTACTTCACGGATTTTGCCTATCACGGGTTCTTTTTGGAACGTAACCCCCGCGAAAAACAAGGGTTTACTGTATAATTACTGGTCTCATGGGGTGAAAATAACTGCTAAGTATTTTACGTTTATTAGTACTACTAATGCTGTCACACCTAATTTGTAAGACCTGCAACAAGGTATTTCTGAGTTATTTGTACCCCATATTTCCTTGCAAACACAAGCTCAGAGAATGCATTTGCCACACATGTAGAACATTCATTAACCATTCCTTGAAACTTCAAAACTGTTTCTGCTTGCTCTGTAGACACTGGCTCTATAAAGGTTTTTTTGTAATATGTTTGTGTGATCACTGACACTGCTTCACTTTCCATTAAAACATTTTTATGTTAACAATTATTAAATGTTATCATTTTAAAACCTCTGAATTCCTGATTATTTTGTGTCTCTTAGGTTCATCATTTGTTTACTGTTGGGCATCATGGAGCAACTCAACTTGACTGCAGTATCTTCAAACATCTCCTCCTCTTCTGAGCTTCTCCCTTCTCCATCCATGGACTCCAGAGGTGTGCCGGCTGCAGTGATTCTGTCTCTCTGCTTTCTCCTGGGAGTCCCTGGAAACATTGCTGTCATCATTCTGAAGCCAAATTTTCAGCAGCTGTCCAGCATGACCCAGAGTTTGATGCTGAATCTGGCCGTGTCAGACCTGATCTGTCTGGTGACTCTTCCACTGTGGATTTACAGTCTGCTCTACAGCTGGATCTTCAGTCTGCTGGCCTGTAAAGTCCTAACATATCTCATTTATTGCAGTGTTTATGGAAGTTTACTGACTGTAGTTCTTTTGAGCTTCCAGCGCTACATGCTCGTAGTGCACCAGCAGCTACAGACAAAAATGAGATTACTGTTGGTTTTGCTTTGGCTGGTTTCACTGATTCTTTCCATCCCTGTTTTGGTAGTTCGACAGGAAATCCCTGATGAGCAGTGGCTGCACTGCAGAAATCAATATTCCTCTCAACCCCAGAAGTTAGCTGTGCTGCTGGCAGAGACTCTGGTGGGATTTGCTTCATGTTTTATTGTAGCATTTTCATACATTCAGCTTTACAGGAAGGTGAATCGAGCAGCATTTTTTAACAACCCTCAGACATCCAGACTGGTTACCAGTATCATTATAGTGTTTTTTGTCCTGTGGATTCCATATCACACTATGAATGTATTGAGTGTGGGAGCTACTGCTTTTCACGATGCAAGGCTTGACAAACGTCTTTCAGACTTTTGGTACATTGTTCTACCACTGACATTTATAAACAGCTGTCTGAATCCACTCCTGTATGCATTCACTTCTCACATTTGTAAATGTTGATTTTAAAACAGTGAGATGAGTCATTTCTCTGGATGTCACTGAAGGGGAATTTTCTTAGGTCAGAGTGATTTTCTTTGTCACAGAAAGCAGCAGATGATGTGATAACTGAGGCTTTGCCTATAAACTCTGTCTTAAAACCAAAACTCAGTTAGTTCAACTTGTTTTCTTTTTCTATAAATTCTCATACTTGCAAACGTCTTTTTCATGTAGCCTTTATCAAAAGTAAATGATATACAAAGGGTAAAGTAAATTACGCTAAAATCTTTTATATTCATGGCATAATTTGACTTGACACACAAATATGATACAAGAACAAATGCAATGTTATTTTTAGAAGTGTCTGAGAATTGAGAGTCTTATTTTAATGTAATGTTTTTTTTCAGATTGTGTAAATAAACTGCCTTGTCATTGAAGTGAATGCTACTTCATCAGAAACAAATGTATTTTTATTTCCCCCTGAATGTCTGTTCTATTCAAAAAATTGCATTTGCTTATAAATCTTCAGTAAATGAATCCATCAGTGAAGGATGAAGCTTAAAGTCTTTGGATGATGTAATAGGAAAGGCTTCATTATGGCGTTTCATGGCTAATTGAACGAGTGCAAAGATAACTGAGGGAGTATATTCAGGACCTGAGTGAGCGAACCTTACAACAGCGCAAGCGCCATGCAAACCGAGCGACCCCACATTTTACAACTTCAATAACAATTACAATTTCGGCCAATCACTTCCATGGTTACTGCCCCCAAGTGACAAACACACCCCCTGAACACTGTGCGCAAACCCAGCCAGCGCAGGATTGACGCTCAGTTAAGATTGCAACTGTTCAGTTGTTAAATGAAGGTTAGCTCGGTTAGCATTGCACTTGCCCGGTTGTAAGGTTCGCTCACTCAGGTCCTGAATACACCCGCATGGAACGCCATACTGTATGTTTTTCCTGGTAAAGATGTTAACTGCTGTCTTTTTTTCTTTTTGAATAAAACATTGTATTTCTTTTTTTTCTTCCTTTCAGTTTTCATTGTGCACTAATAATATTAACCCCCTTTTATGATAAACCTGAAGACAGTTGATTCGACCTGGCACCTTTGTATTATTTTTGATCAAAAGTCTTTTGTGGAGTTTTTGTACATTTTAGTTTAAATCTCAGCTCTGGGCGTTGACCGGTTTTCATCTAGGCTCCAAGACAATGATAGATTTCTTTTTCAAGTCACCAGCAGTAATTATTAGAATTACCTGAAATTTATTGGCTTGTTGACTGTTTAATTTGAATTGGAATGGTGTTTTTCTGCTTCTTTTAATGAAAGGCAAAAAATTAAAAAAGGTTCAAATATTTTGGGGTAGCCACTATTATAAGCTAATGTCATTTTCATATTTGTTTCTTTATCTATATCTGCTTCTATTGCAATAAAGTTCAATATGATCTGTATTTCAACAATGTCTAACTCTGACTCTTTTTTTTCAATTCTGCAGAAACTTAGTCCATGTGGGATATACATTTACTTTCTTTAAAAAAATAAGCAAAAATATGAACCGAAAGCTCAATCTTTTTAACCATCCATCCCTGAGGTAGGAAGGATCTCAGTAAAGGAGACATCCTTACTATCACAGATTTAGACTCATCTGTGATGAACAATTGAGAGAAGTGATTGATTTGTGCTTGCAGAAAATTGTTTCACAACTTTGAGTTTATCTCATGACAAATGGGAGCAAAAACTAGAGTTGCGTTTTGTTTTATATTCAGTGTACAAAGTCTTTCATTGCTTAGTTCAAAAATGAACATCAGTCTACTTCCTGTTTTGTCAGATAATGGGTAGTTGGGAGAGGAGGGGTGATCAATGCACAAGTCACAAACTAACATGATAGTGTTTGTGCAAACTTTGCAAATCTGTGTTGCCATCAATTGCAAAATTATGTTTCTGGTTAAAAAAAAGGATCTACCAACCATAATAATCATGAAATGTTTAGTTAAAAGTTCCAAAAATCAAGTGGGGAAACCTCTCTGAGTGAAGCAGCGGCTTCTACAACCAAGTTATTTTTATTTTATTTTAGTTTTTTCTGTACATGATCTGAATCCTGATATTGATGGCTGGGTGAAGTTTCAGGAGAGAAAGAAGGCTAACCCCAAATTCCTATGTTCACAAATGTTTGCTAGTTTGATTTCTTTTCATTTTCAAATATTTGCACATTTAAGGGTGTTTATTTTTTTTTTTTCCGTAGCCCCTCTTGAGTTCATAATTGGGAATGCTTCAGTGTCAGATGTAAAATATTCAGCCTATATAAAGTGGAATAAACCAATTTATTTTAAGTAAAATGCATTTTATTTGAAATCCATTGGCCTCTGTGAAGGAACTGTGTAATAATAATTGATTAGGCTGCCAAAAAAAAGAACAACCCTGTTTTTTGCCTTTTTGTTACTGGTCCGTCCCACTTGGGATCATAAGGGTTGAATGTGGCCCCCAAACCAAAATGAGTTTGACACCCCTGATCTAGCAGAATACAATTCCATTTCAAACAGACTCTTATTTATTTATTTTTTTATGTTTTGGAGGTTAAATGTGGTATTTGTCCTACAGAACTGTCAAACTTAAAATAACTTTCCCAATGCTGGGGCATTATAGAGCGAGATATGGGAATTAGGAAGAACAAGCAATAAGTCTCTCAGCTGAGTTGCTTGGTTGCCTGCAATGACGTTTTTGGTCCAGCAGGAGTCAGTATTAAATAACACAGTATCAATACAGTTTGGCCAATGTGCTGAAAATATTCACAAGGCCTCATCTACCCATCACTAGCAGGAACACGTCTGAAATGCTGTTTGGGTGATGAGTTGCATGTGTGCCAGGATGCCCTGCCTCATTCTTGTCACCTGTGGACAGTAGCGGTTCTAGGCACGGGCCGTCCGGGCGGTGGCCTGGGGCGGAAAACTGAAGGGGGGCGGCACCGGCGGCCCTTGTAAAATATTATATGCACCACTATTGGTTTACTTATGTCACAGTTTGTGAGTTTGTAACAGCCTAAACCTGGCCGCGCCGCCGCCCTCGCCCCGCAGCTGCGCGCTCTCCTGTCTTTGAGAAGTAGACACAAATGTGTGTGAAGAAGGAGAAGGGAGGGGGCGCGGGGTGAGCACCGAGCGCCGCCGCGTTTACGCATGCGCAAAACCTGGCTGGCTCATCTTTCAGGGGAGGCAACAGTCGCGGGCTTGATGAAAAAGATAAAAGTAAAAACTGCGACTGCGCCGTCATGTAGCGAATCAGCGCCCCATGCTGTAGCTGCACGCGCTCCTGCTGGAAATGTGTGAAGAAAGGGGGGGGGGGGGCAGCGGGGAATCAATTCAATTGTGGGACGCTTCCAAATTTAGTGGCTAGGTGGGGACAAGGGCGGGGGTTTGAATCTACTTTATAAAACCTTTTTATAAGTCAGTCATAGGGTGACATTCTATAACCTAGATTTTAATAAAGGTATAAAAAATATATTCTGCTTTTTTGGGTTAATTTTGTGTGAAATGCCCAAATGAAAAAATGGCAACACAAAACAATGCTGTCACTAAGGTGACAGGTGGTTCAGTCGACGGACTTGATGCCTTCTTCGTGACGTGAGGACATTTATGCCAAACAAACGCCAAAAACATCTAAAATATGGAGAAAAAAAGGTCAAAGCCACCTGGTTTTGGAAAGAAAAGAAGAAGAGGAGAAAAGAGATAAAGAAAAGGGGAAGTCCTCACAGCTTGATGCATGTTTTTCTAAATTCTAATGCTACCTGCCCTACAACAACGTTGCCGATGAAAACTTTATTTTGGTCGATGACCAACACTGAAGTAGGCCCAAATGTGGCAAATAAAGTCATTTTTTTTTTTAGATTTTATTCTTAAAAATTTGCTCTGCCTTAACTTGTAACATTAGTTATGATTCATGTGTCTGTCTGCTCTGCTGTAACATAAAGTTTTTTTTTGTGTTTTGCTGTTGTATACTAGTTCATAATGTTAAAAAAGCTGTGATGGTTACACAGCATGCTGCTGCTGCTGCCATAAGATGCTAATGGGGCAAATAATTTGAGATTGGTCATTAATTTAATAATCATTTGTGGCAGCCTAAACGTTTTCCCAATGTCTTTTTGACATTTAACTGGGGATTTAGGGGTTAATTTTGAGCTTGCATATGAAGTTTATTTTTTATTTGGTTTACAAATGTTGGGTTATATTTTTAGCCAATAGAATTTCCATAAATCTGTAGGTAGTTTTAAAAATGAATATTTACCATTTACTGCAACTCTATGGGGACCAAACATAATGCAACAGGTCATAACTAAAAATGTGCCAATCAAAGGATTGAAGACGGAAAACATGAGCTAATTTTTCTTCTCTGAAGTAGAGATCGAGATAGAACATGACAATTTAAATTTCCAATTCATAAATGTTTTTATAAGGCCTATATTGTAGTCTATGGCCTTTTGAAGTCAGTATCAAATACAATTTCAGGGGCACTTCTAAGATATTTTGGATCGTCTACCACTGCTCAAGATGAGCGTGTTATTAGTGTGATAAAAGGTTTGTGCTTTATGATATTTATTTTATATTATTTATTTAATATTGAGTTTGATTCAATATTTTCTTAGCTAACTGTATTTTTGCCATGCCTATGGTCTTTTATTTTTTGTGTTCTGATAACTATTATAATGCTGTTCAGAATTCTGACATCTTTTGTAACCACTTCTTAATTTCAATGACAATAAATCATGTCAGTTGACAATGACAAACAAAGTTCTGTTGTAACTATGGGGGGGAGGGGGGGGCGCCTGGGGAGGGTCTCGCCCGGGGAGTAATTCAGGGTAGAACCGCCACTGCCTGGAGGAGAGATAGGGCCAGCAAAGAACCAAAAGGGGAAACACACCAAACAGGAACAGTAGAGGGCAGCGAAGAGACAGGAACTGGCAGAACCTGACAATTCTATTTCCTCATCATATTACTGGCCCCTTATTTAATAGAAAAGGGCATGATTAAAGCATCACTGTTCAGTGCTACTTGCTGGTGGTGCATCAGAAGAACTGGACACATCAGACTGGTTTCAATCATTCTTTCCATTCTTGCTTTTGTGGTACGACAGGTAAGCACTGATCTGAACAAAAGATGCTGTGAATCTCAGGGAATTCCTGTGGTGGAGAGTCTGGTAGGTTTTGCCATCTTTTCTTGTAGTATTTTTATATAATTGTCTCCAGAGGAAGAGAAATGGACAACATTTTTCAACATTCCAGTATTGTTTAACTACATTATAGACCTTTAGAGAATTGCATTTGTGAACAATTGCCTTAATCCAGTCTTGTATTTACTTACTTCTCACAATGTTTGTTGCAAAAAAAAGTTTGATCTGACTTCCTTTGGATGCATACTGATGATCACAAGCGAAGAGTCTTAATGAAGACAGGGGAGTCATTTATTCTTTAAAGTTTTGGTAATTCTGCTTCTAGCCAAAACTCTCAGTGCTGGCTCCAATTTTCTTTTTGGTAATTACAGTGACTGGTCATATGTTTAAGGAGGTCATTCTCCCTGTCTGTTTGAGAAAAAAAGGCTTGGTTCAGAACATTTTTGTATAAAATGAAAGTAAATATTTGTGTTACTTTATATTGTTTTATTTTCTAACAGCACCACATTATTAATCAATACTAGATGTGTTTATTTTGATGAAAAATAACTAATTTAACTTATAAAAAGTATAAAGAATATTACACTTCTTTTTCCAGCAGCTATATTAGCACTGAAGCCTGTCACAAGAACAGACAAACTGCTGGTTCTAAATGCAGCAGGTTTATTTGCTTAGTTAAAAGTCCACAAGGCTATATCAGGGTTAGGCAGGCAGGTGTTAATTCCAGAAAGCATGTTTAAACTACCCTGACTTTAACCCTGAACTCTGGCTAAAATCTGCCTGAACTTGCTTTCTCTGGGTATGTCGGTTTCAAAAGACCAGATATGAGTTAGCGTAATTACACTCAACTTGGCAACCCGGGTAGTGCCATACACTTTGTGGTCAAATTTATGGAAACACTCGAGGGACTGTCTTTTTATTTGTGCTTGTAGCTAATGTGTTATAATGTAGTATGTATAAGTCATGTTTTTATCTTGTTAATTTATTATCTTTTTTTTTATTTCTTCTTTATGAACTGTTTACTTTTTCAAATATTGTCTCTTAACTTGTGTATTCTTGACACTGTGCCTTTTTAATGTAGTGGGTCTGTGTACTCCTTTTTATTGGTTGAACCATGAGTCTGCAATAAATACTATCTATCAATACATTCCCAAAAGCACTTTTGGTCACAATGAAAATGGAAATGAGATAGAAACTAATGATTTTACTTTGTGTGTTATTTTTTCCCAAACAGGAACTCTCTTTTGCTGATGCAGCCGTATGACTTTTTAAAAAATTAATTAAGGGAAGGGAGTATCCTCTTCATACAGCATCATTAAAATCTCACTGAAGTATAAAGCTCTCTTTTTTTCTCCATGTGTTTTCATGGTGACTCCGGAAATCGTTGATCCATTAAAAATGCCTTGTTGTACTTAATGTGCACGAGCATTAACTCAGGGTTACCGAGAGGAATGTAATTCAGCAAACTCATAACCAGTTTTTTGGAACCGACATACCCAGAGTAAGTAAGTTTAGGTGGACTTCAGCGAGGGGTTAAACTCAGGGTAGTTTACCAAATACCCCCCAGGAGCATGAGAGCAGAAAAGAAGTAACAGATGCAGTCAGGATCCAGGTGAGATTCAGGGCAGACGGCAGGCAAATGGAGTCAGAAGCAAAACAGGGTCAGAAAAACAGAAGATCAGATCCAGATATAACACCTGGTAATGCAGGCAGAGTGGCACAAACAATACTTTGCACTAACTGAAGTTTACTGTAGAGTTTAAGTATGCTGTGGTTGATTGAGTGAATGACAGTCAAGTGTGCAGCATCCTGGACGTGTGGTTAGAACTGAGGAGATGGTTCCTGCTGGTGACCAGATGGGGAGACAGAGCTCTGACTTATTATGAACTGTCTCTCAAAACTTTAATTATTAATTATTACAATATAATACATCAATATTTTCCCATTTCTTTCTCTTGTTATCTTAAATGAAATGAAACATTTTGAGCTAATAAGAGTATGTGTTGTAATCTGTCTTATAAATGATTTTTCATTTGTCAATTGCCAAAAACTTTTCTTTTATTCTTATTTATTTTTTTGATGAGACTTGAAAGGGAAATCTATGTAGTGACGTCAAAGTGTCTCATAGAAAGAGACACCTGTTAACCTAATATTCCTTTTATAGTTTTTATTTTTAGCATGAATGTCAAAAACATAACAATCCATATTTTAATTACGTATTTAGTGATGTGAAAAGAACAAAATTCAAGCACTGTCTATAGGACCTTTGGCACAGTGAAATAATTATTTTATGTTAAAGACAAAACTCGAGTAATAACATAAATTAAGACTCCTTTGAAATACTGTTGCCAAAATTGTTGCCAACTCTTTGTTGCCTATATGACGACTATTTCCTGGAAAAAAGTGTTGGTCTTCTCAGACAGTCAAGGTGATCAAATGTTCTTGACTTTTGTTGAAAAAGTCAAGGACTGAATATCTAAATATTTTCAAATATTTCAAGTCTCAACAAAAAAATATGTGAATACTTTCAGATATTCAAAGTATTGAGTAATTATTGTAATTTATCACAATTACAAAAAAAGAGTAAATGTGAATTGGAGTTAAGAGTACATTGCCTAACAGTAGAATCTCAAAACAAAGATCACAACCAATCTTAAAGGTTTTTCTCCTGTAGCTTCATATAATGTTGAATGTTATTTTAAAAGCTTCCTGTGACAAAAAGATAATGTACACAAGGGACTATTTTCTGCCAATCTTATAATGTATAAACATACCTTCATTATTATAATGTTTTTCTTCTTGTTTGTTTGAACAGACTTGAAAAAATTGATGTTTTACATTGAAAACTCTTTAGTACAATGCCTTGATCCCTTTTTTCAAATGTTGTCTCTTCTGTTTTAGAAAGGTTAGATAGATATATTTTTATACGATTCTGTTTAGGATATTTCACATATAGAGCTGTATCATAAACTGGGATTTTATATTCAAAAAATAATAAACATCAGTTTCTGAGATATTTATATGCAATAAAGAAATATGCGTCAAATAATTTCATGTGATGATATAATAAGTAATGCAGGGATTTTATCTCCATCAAGCTTGTATGTGCTCACATTTTTCTTACATTACATTTAAGGCATCTAAATTCTATCTGTGTGAAACCTCTGAAGTTCTGATTTTTTTGTGACTCTTCATTATTATCCATTATTTTAGTGTTGGGCGTCATGGAGCAACTCAATTTGACTGCAATATCTTCAAACATCTCCTCCTCTTCTGAACTTCACCCTTCTCCTTCCATGGAATTCAGAGTTGTGTCTGCAGTGATTCTGTCTCTCTGCTTCCTCCTGGGAGTCCCTGGAAACATTGCTGTCATCATTCTGAAGCCAAATTTTCAGCAGCTGTCCAGCATGACACAGAGTTTGCTGCTGAATCTGGCCGTGTCAGACCTGCTCTGTCTGCTGACTCTCCCACTGGGGATTTACAGTCTGCTCTACAGCTGGATCTTTGGTCTGCTGGCCTGTAAAATCCTAACATATCTCATGTATTGCGGTTTTTATAGAAGTTTGCTGACTGTAGTTTTGTTGAGCTTCCAGCGCTACATGCTCGTAGTGCACCAGCAATTTTGTAATCAGACAAAAATGAGATTGTGTCTGGTTTTGCTTTGGCTGGTTCCACTGATTCTTTCCATTCCTATTTTGGTGGTTCGACCAGAAATCCCTGATGAGCCCTGGCTGCACTGCATATTTCTATTCTCCTCCAGAAGCCAGAAGTTAGCTGTGCTACTGACAGAGACTCTGGTGGGATTTATTTCATGTTTTATTGTAGCATTTTCATACATTCAGCTTTACAGGAAGGTGAATCGAGCAGCATTATTTAACAACCCTCAGACATCCAGACTGGTTACCAGTATCATTATAGTGTTTTTTGTCCTCTGGATTCCATACAACACTATAAATATATTGCGTGTTGGAGCTACTGCTTTACACAATGAGAGGCTTGACAAACGTCTTGCAGAGTTTTGGTACATTGTTGTACCACTGACATTTATAAACAGCTGTCTGAATCCACTCCTGTATGCATTCACTTCTCACATTTGTAAATGTTGATTTTAAAACAGTGAGGTGAGTCATTTTTCTGAATGTCACTGAAAGGGAATTTTCTTAAGTAAGAGTGATTTTTTTTGTCACAGAAAGCAGCAGATGATGTGGTAACTTAGGGTTTTGTCTATAAACTGTTTCATATAACCAAAACTCAGTTATTTCAACTTGTTTTTGGTTTCTATGAACTGTTGTACTTGCAAACATAATTTTCATGCCGCCTGCATCAAAAGTAAATGAGGTACAAAGGTAAAAGTAAATTACGCTAACATCTTTTAGTCATGCCATTATTAGACTTGAGACACAAATACAAGAATACAAGAATAAGATGCAAGATACAAGAGTAAAGGAAATGTTATTTTTAGATTAAAGTTTGAAACAGGAAGCTCCACAATCAGACCTTTCTCACATAAACAATCTCTGAAAGTTGAGAGTCTTATTTTAATGTAATTTTTTTGTCAGATTTTGTAAATAAACTACCTTGTTTTTGAAGAGACTACTTACTGTATTTTCACGAGCATAGGGCTTACCCGGTTATACGACCCGATCTCAGTTATGGGGGATTTTTGAGTCTTTGACACATACAAAAGGCGCACTGGGTGTGAAGGCGCGGGCATGTTAACACCCCATTACCCTCAGAGCCTCCAGAGTGGGTTTCTAAAAGAACCAGTCTCTGTTGTTTTAGAGGAAACCTATTTTTTTCACTGTTCTCCCTAACTGGGTAACACAAACTGAATGCGTTCACAGACTCACTTGCGCTCAGCGCCTGATTCCCCTCCTTGCTTTTACCCGGGTGCACGGGATGCTCTGCTTTCCTCTTTCTTACACAAACGCAAACAAAGAGACGGCTTAAGCACACACACAAAACACTCACTGTGTGTTTAAAAAAATACAGCAGAAGCAATAGAAGTTAGTTTTGATTAATTTTTTATTTTTACAGCCATAAAACAGCATCTAAAAGTCCATCAATCCATGTAGCTGATAGTTGTAGTTCAAACAGGGCTTCAGCCATTTTGTAAATGATGTTGACGGGACCTGGGACTTAGCCCCACCCATGGCCACTAAGACTCATGAGAAGTTTTGATTCCCACACCATGAGTTAGGGAGCTGTGAAGAGAAGTGAGTTTTATGTTGTTAAGGTCTTTATGCATTAAAAACAATTGTATTGTAATGCGTGGAAAAAATTCTTCTCCTGCTCACATCAGGGTGATGGCCTGTGACATGTCCATAATCATCTTTTAAATCTTCTAATGCTGTGGAAGCCTGAAATATACAACACTTGTGCGTTGATATATGGGGGACTGGTGCAGTTGAAAAGTGATAATACGCACTTCGAAGGCCATTAACCTGCTTATACCATGGTCATTTACAAAATGAATAAATATTAACCAGTTCATAGTCTTTATTTTTTTTCCCGATTTGGATTGCTTTTTTCACAAAATGTGGACTATTTGTTACTGGGTGAGACGCCTTCTCACGGTAATGTGACAAGACGACCCACCACTGCTGCAGTAAAGATTTAGCTATATAAATATGCTGCTCGTTCCGATGGGTGAAATAAACCATCAGTTCAGAGAGAAAGTTCACCTCCTACTGCTTGTTTTAAAGAAGCCGGCGCAATAATACAGAAGATTTGAGATAGGTGACCTGAAATTCTTTTTGGGCGTGCGGTTGTCATGATCAGAATACGAGACAGACCCAGTTGCTGAAACCCAGAAGGAGGAGGCAGGTAAGTGGTTGGAAAGTAAAAAGATTTATTTTGCTGATCCAGGCAAGACTGTGGGTAAATGTGGCTGTAGATCTTGGCTGGGAAACCTGGCACGGCTGGCGTTTGAGGTGAGGAGTGTGGCTGCGGTTCTTGAGAGAGGCGAGGCTGGAGTTCTTGATGAGTGGCGTGGCTGGAGTTCTTGAGGAGCACAGAGGCTGTGGCTCTTGAAGGCGGAAGGTGTCAGCGTGAGAGGAATGCTGCTGCTGCTCGAGGTGGTATTAGACTCAGGTGACTCTCGTGGCAGGGAGTAAACCTGAGGCACAGAAGACAAGACAAGATTAGCGAAGCACAAGACAAGGGGAGCCAGACGTGGATCTCAGTGAGACTAAGCACCAACAGGGTTAACGAACTGGGGAAGAATGCTGGAGCTGGGTCTCCTTAAGAAGAGCAGAGTCTTGATGAGATGAGCAGTCACAGCTGTGAGTCAAGAGCAGAGCAGAGCTGGGAGGGGGAGGAGTCTGACATGGACACCATGACAGGGGTTATCACTTTTTAACAGACACCCAGCAGCCAATCAGAATTGAGTATTCGCCCAGACCATGGATGGAATAATACGCTTTACTGAACTCAGCTTTCTATTGCATCCAGTGAAATGTCAGCTTTGAATTTCACCACTGCGCTAAGAATGACGCTCCAGCTAGCCCTTATCTAGTCTCCTGCTTTCTCACGCCTTCTTCTATGCACCACACATACACATTAGGTGCACTGTCTCATAGGGTGCCCCCTACAGTTTGAAGAAAATTTAAGACTTTCTTTAATCTAAGGCTTTTAGGTGGCTTTTACATGTTGCCTTTTTTTTTAAATCGAGTTTGATTAAAAACTAATATGTCTTTTCCCACAGAATGTCTGTTCTGTGCATAAGTTTGTTTTTGGTTATAATATTTAATTAAATGAATCCGTCAGTGTAGGATGAGGCTTAAAATGTTTGGATGATGCAAAAGGAAATGCTGTTCTTTGTGACAAAAATGTTAAGTCTTACTTGCTTTTTGAATAAATCAATGGATTTCTTTTTTTTTCTTCCTTTCTAGTATTCTTCTTTTATTGCAGACCAATAACATTTACCCACTTTTTTTGATATATCAGAATGCAGTTGATAGGACCTGGCACCTTTATATGCATTTCGATCTTGAGTCTGTCAGGTGTTGTCGAGGACAGCCAAAAAGCAAAACCAAGAGTAAAGGTTAAAAAGTCTGTTTATTGTCCTGGTCAGAAGTTTGCAGTAATGAAGGAGCGTGGAAACCTCCCGCCAGCAGGGGGAGCAGGACTTAGTAGACTCACAGCCGTGAGAGCAAATGAGCGGACAGAGCTGGGAGGGGGGAGAGTATGGAGAGAAATTAGACTCAGTCGGATTTGTGCGTGCGTAATCCTTGATTTGTGCGTAAATTAGGATTTGTGTATGCATATTCTTGCTTTGTGCGTGCGTAAATTAGGATTTGTGCATAAATTTTGATTTGTGCGTGATTTGTTACTCACATAATACGTTTTGTGTATAAGTTAAAAAAATATAAAACGAAAAAAATACAAAATGCAATTTACGTATGCACAAATTAAGATTACAACAGCTTGAAACTACTTACACACACACATCTTTAAAAAAAACACGCACGAATCACTTGTTACGCACACACGAAGCCAAAGTTACGCACGGATCTACCGTGAGACTGTTTTCACATCTCACAAATTCGTCCGTAAGTGCTGCGTTTAAATACCAGTGGAATGCTCGGTCATTAGAATTTTCCTATCAGCCTTCCCTTCTAAACGTATCCAGACAATGACTCAATCAATATATGAAGACAGTAGATGTTAGTGTTGAACATAGAGGCTACTTACTTCGGGGTGCTGACCACCAAGATGGGCCGCCATTCTTCCCGTGACTCTCTCAGTCTGACTGCCTTTGATTTTTCCGGAAGAAAATAAACATTTTGTATCAATTCGGTGTCTCTGAAAATAATATACTTTTAATATATATATATTAGCGTTTAAAACTGAACGTCATATTCTGAGATAATAATTTTTATTTCCTTTAAAGTTTTTTTAAACCCTGCTACACCCACTGAAGGAAATACGTTTTGAAGGGAAGGCTGAAAGGAAAATTCTAAAATGTTCAATGTTGACTCAAGAATTTCCAAAGGTGTCCACACATGTTTATTTTTTCCTTCTTTTGAATCCTTGGTTTAAATATTTTGACAAAAACTTGAATCTTCATGAATCCAGAAGCAGATCTTTGCATATTTGAGAGGTGTAATCCTCACTGGCACATTGTAATCCCTATTCTTACCTTCCTCCACCTGCCCCCACTGATGGCCTGAAAACACCCCGATCACCCTCCTCTGCCACTTTGCTTTCCTTCCATTTCCTCGCTCTTCTTGTCTCATGGGGATGCAAATTCCTGCTCCTGTGGCTCCACGCTGAGCATCACAGTGTTGATATATCAAATCATCAGACTCCTTTGTCACTGAGCAAAAACGATAAACAACCTTCTACTCTCTGAATCCTTCCAGGAGGCTTTTGTTGATGTTGTGGCTGGAGAAGTGGATTTGTCCCAACGGTGCAGAAGAGGGTGCAACTCCAAGCTCCATGTGCTTCTGCTTGACTGGCCGTCCAGGCAGCATTTATAGCAGTCAGATGACAGTGACTTTTCTAACTGTCCAGCACTATCTGGGAACAGCGAAATACCTTAAATCACTTTGGACCAAAGCATCTCCTGGTTCTGCTCTGGATGGCTTCACAATATGTGTGATTTATCAGCTGACATCAGTTAATCAAAAGAGATACTGCACTTTTAACCCTTGTGCTATCCTAGGCACATCAACATTGGGAGTTGGGTCACCTAGACCCAATAGATAGTGCGCTGAACCTTTTTCTTCAATGATTTGTGATCTTCACTAGTGTCCATGGATTACATGAAATCTTTCCACCTTCATCCACCTTTGTCATGGTAGGAAGAACATGTCAATGAAAGGGTGGGGTCATCTAAGATAGCATAAGGGTTAAAATGTCTAGGATACCACAAGGGTTACTCTTTAATTCTTGCCTTGGAGACAACTGTATATAACTTGAATCATCATTTTAATTTGCACTGTATACTGCAGATACGAAAAAAACCTCTACCATTGATTTTGATTGTTTTTTTTTTTTTTGTAAATAAACTAAAGCTTCCAAATGTCACGTAAGCACAGTGTTTTTTTAAAAAACGTCTATGCACGTTTTGCGCCCCCTGAAGAGGGACGCAACATCAGGTGACTGAGAAATTGGTGCCTTCAGAGCCAGATGAAAAGTAAAAATCTGTTTTGACTGCTAGAGCAATCTCCACAATCTAAAGCTATGTTCACACCGCCTTCAGCAATGCGAGTTCAAGCAACTGCTTTCAATTAAAAGTCAATTGCCTTTTTCAGTTTTTCTTGGATATTTTTTTCTTTTCTATTTGAATAGATCTGAAAATTTTGATATTTTTACAGTCTAAAGTAATGCTTATCTTTACTACAGTCATTTCAGATCCCATGAACTGCTACTATCCGGTATTATTTAGCATTCTTTTCAAATGTTGTTCCTTCTGTTTTAAAAATTATACAATTACTTTAAAGCCTTTATCATTTTTCACATATACATATTTTAAGGATGTATCATAATCTGGGTTAATATATTCCACATATTATAAACTTTAGTATTTAGCACATTTGTGGTTCATACATTTTCATGAGATGACACAAAAATAATGCAAGATTTGTTTACGAAAATGTACATTCTATTGTTGTATCCCTGACATTTATGTCAGGGATACAACAATAATATGTGCATTGTGGGAAATGTTTTTTTTTCAAAATAATTGAAAATGATATGAAAAGTATATATAAAATCATCTATATATAAAAATATATCAAATCATCAGACTCCTTTGTCACTGAGCAAAAACGATAAACAACCTTCTACTCTCTGAATCCTTCCAGGAGGCTTTTGTTGATGTTGTGGCTGGAGAAGTGGATTTGTCCCAGCGGTGCAGAAGAGGGTGCCACTCCAAGCTCCATGTGCTTCTGCTTGACTGGCCGCTTCAGCTCCAGGAGGGCGTAATCATAGTCAGAGAAGAAAGAAACTGGGGAGCTGTTGGTGCGAATCCATTTCTAAAGCCATTTTCTTTCCCTTTTCCTCTTTTTGCAAAACTCTTCCTAGGTTCATTAGCTGCCCTTCAAGCATGTTTTCCTCCTCTTCACCTTCTGCCTTGATCTCTCCTGGTCTTGATTTTTTTAAGAGCTTCTTTGTTCCCATTCAACCCAACTTTAATGCTGTCTACATGTTTCCCATACCTCCATCATCCCGCTCTTGTTCTTCCTTTCCCCCTTATTGTTGAGCTTTAACAGCCCAACTCTGATCTTTCTGGCACCTTCTACACAGGGGTGCAAAAAAGAGGTTATGCAGTATATGCGTTGCATAAGGATGCTGGGCTACAGAGGGGTCTAAAACGAAATCAATATTATTTCACAGCTGTTTGTGCACACATAAATGTAGTGATCAGTAACAGAAGTACATCATAACTGATTTGGCGCCTCTTCCTTCACTCGGATCTTGTTGCACAGAGAGCACGCTCCACCACCTCTCCGAAAGGACTCGCTGGAGCACACCGTTGATTGTTTTTACTTGAAACGTGTAGTCGTCTGATGACAGTATGCTAAAGATGGACAGGCAAAAGAATGAACAACTGGGGGATCAAAACAGAAAACGTAAGAGGGGGCCTTCTTGCTGTGAGGTAACCACTGCGCCACTGTGCAGCCCAGTTAGAATGATAATAAAGAAAATAAAGTATATACATCCAACATCCAGTCCAACAAGAAATGTGTGCAAATATTATTAACATTAATAAGGTTTAGCCTCAAATACAAAAGGTGTTTTAACAAATATTCACTTCATGTGTCAGAAGATTCATAACCTCCTACTATAACAGTAAATCTGTCCAACACAAGAGGCCTTCAGCTCGTATGTGTCTGCTCAGCTGCTGGAAAGGACAAAAAAAAAAAGAAAATTTGTCCTCATCAAGTAAAAGCTGAATGTCGTAGTTTTCAAGTTAAAAAAAAACTTGGGTTTACATTAATTGTCACAAGAAGCTGAGCGGATATTCTTCAGAGAAGTGCAACTGCATTTTTCACTGTCTGTCCATGAATTTGAACCAGCCCAGGGAAAAAAGTGCCTTCTCTCATAATTAGGAAGCAACCTCTCTGAAAGA
>CM074504.1:27694010-27711956 GCA_037389245.1 Oryzias sinensis
TTTTCACTGGACTGGTTCAAATTCATGGACAGACAGTGTAAAATGCAGTTGCACTTCTCTGAAGAATATCCGCTCAGCTTCTTGTGACAATTAATGTTAACCCAAGTTTTTTTTTAACTTGAAAACTACGACATTCAGCTTTTACTTGATGAGGACAAATTTTCTTTTTTTTTTTGTCCTGTCCAGCAGCTGAGCAAACACATACGAGCTGAAGGCCTCTTGTGTTGGACAGATTTACTGTTATAGTAGGAGGTCATGAATCTTCTGACACATGAAGTGAATATTTGTTAAAACACCTTTTGTATTTGAGGCTAAACCTTATTAATGTTAATAATATTTGCACACATTTCTTGTTGGACTGGATGTTGGATGTATATACTTTATTTTCTTTATTATCATTCTAACTGGGCTGCACAGTGGCGCAGTGGTTACCTCACAGCAAGAAGGCCCCCTGGTTCAAGTCCCAGCTGGGGGACTTGAACCAGAACATCAATGGGGGAACTTGTGTGGAGTTTGCATGTTCTCCCCCTGCATGCTTGGGTTTTCTCCGAGGTCTCCGGCTTCCTCCCACCGTCCAAAAACATGCTTCATGGGTTATTGGCAACTCCAAATTGTCCATAGGTGTGAATGTGAGAGTGCATGGGTGTGTGATATGTATGATCTTGTGACAGACTGGTGACCTGTCCAAGGTGACCCCTCTGCCTTCGCTCATAAGTGGCCGGGATAGGCCCCGGCAGCGCCGTGACTCCGAAAGGGATAAAAACAGAAGAACATGAATGAATGAATGAAGATGAATTATTCTAACTGCTGCTTTTATGACTTCTTTTCGATCTCTGTTGACCTACACATTGAAGACTGCTGTGTTGGTGTTTTTTTTCTCTCCACATGCTATCTGGTGGAAGGAGGTGTCTGTGACAGTGGAGGGAGTTTGGAATACAAACTGATAAGCAGGAAATATGAACTGAAATATGTCTGCAAAAAGTAGCATATACAAGTATGTTGTTAAGTACTGACCTTGCATTTCTTAGATTCATCATTCTTTTCTGTAAAAAGGACAACCGGTTCTAAATATAATAGGAGGTTGAACAGGATCCACAGAGCTTTTGGAGACAGAGGCATTGGACGGGTTATTCCCACTACATCCCTGTCCTTCTCCCTCTTACGTTTTCTGTTTTGATCCCCCAGTTGTTCATTCTTTTGCCTGTCCATCTTTAGCATACTGTCATCAGACGACTACACGATTCAAGTAAAAACAATCAACGGTGTGCTCCAGCGAGTCCTTTCGGAGAGGTGCTGGAGCGCGCTCTCTGTGCAACAAGATCCGAGTGAAGGAAGAGGCGCCAAATCAGTTATGATGTGCTTCTGTTACTGATCACTACATTTATGTGTGCACAAACAGCTGTGAAATAATATTGATTTCGTTTTAGACCCCTCTGTAGCCCAGCATCCTTATGCAACGCATATACTGCATAACCTCTTTTTTGCGCCCCTGTGTAGAAGGTGCCAGAAAGCTCAGAGTTGGGCTGTTAAAGCTCAACAATAAGGGGGAAAGGAAGAACAAGAGCGGGATGATGGAGGTATGGGAAACATGTAGACAGCATTAAAGTTGGGTTGAATGGGAACAAAGAAGCTCTTAAAATAATCAAGACCAGGAGAGATCAAGGCAGAAGGTGAAGAGGAGGAAAACATGCTTGAAGGGCAGCTAATGAACCTAGGAAGAGTTTTGCAAAAAGAGAAAAAGGGAAAGAAAATGGCTTTAGAAATGGATTCGCACCAACAGCTCCCCAGTTTCTGTCTTCTCTGACTATGATTACGCCCTCCTGGAGCTGAAGCGGCCAGTCAAGCAGAAGCACATGGAGCTTGGAGTGGCACCCTCTTCTGCACCGCTGGGACAAATCCACTTCTCCAGCCACAACATCAACAAAAGCCTGCTGGAAGGATTCAGAGAGTAGAAAGTTGTTTATCCTTTTTGCTCAGTGACAAAGGAGTCTGATGATTTGATATATTTTTATATATAGATGATTTTATATATACTTTTCATATCATTTTCAATTATTTTGAAAAAAACATTTCCCACAATGCACATTTGTTGAAGTTTAGGTGGGTTGTGCCAGTTCTCACAAATGTGAGAAGTGAATGCATACTGGAGTGCATACTGGAGTGGTTGTTTTGATTTGATTTGAAATGGTTTATTTCAAGCAATCAAATAGAAGTAATACACAAAAGCAATATAATCATCAGTTATACATTCATACAGTAACTAATCAAACTTAGGATAATTAGACATAATTAATAAAAATTGCTTGAAAGGGAGTGGAAAGAAGCGAACTTATATAGTCCCACCCCGTTATACTATAACCATTTTATTACATGATTTATCAATATCTGGTTTCTAGGTTTTATCAGACAGAATTGAGAATCATAAGGTATCAATAAAGCACATGCCAAAGATGAATTACTTAAGTACTACGTCAAGAATAACTTTAGAAATCAACATGGCAAATGCAGCATCTGAAATATATGCAAATTATGTTACTTTTAAAAGTCATTCATATGCTTTAAAACATAATACTATATCAGTAAAATAGACAACACTGTTTCAGGAATTTTCATAGCAAAATTTCATCAAGTATCAAAAGTTAAAAACATGTGCAAAGTTATGCTACATTGGGAAAGATTTTTGAATCAATTTATCAATTTTAGGAGCTATTGAAGTAATATCATCAAAAGTCAATCAATTTAACAATTTTCAAAAGTGATTAATCATTTGTTTTACTCTTTTATATGTTTTTTTTTTGTATTTTTTTTTTTTATAATAAGGTAATGCTGTAGGGGAAAAATAAAAAGGGTCCATAAACTGTCGAATTGTCCAAGGTTGGTATTTCTTTTACTGATAACAGCCGTTCTTCTGGGTTTAAACAGTTTACAGTTCTCTTCCATGTTATGTCTGCAGACATTAGATTCAGGTCCATATCCTTCTTCAGCTGATATCAGCTGCGGTGAAAGTTGAGGTCAAGTTGTCTGCAGGTCAGAACTCTCTGCTGTTATTCAGGTGACGTCAGACATACAGAGAAAGTGAGGAATCCAGGTGTCATATTTCTTGAAATTATTTGGCTCTTTGGTTTATTACTCCATGTTGTTTCAGACGACCGTGATCAAACACTTCTCAAAGTCCTTCATGGTGTTGACCACCAGAACCTTGGTCCGGTCCTCTGGACCGAGTGGTTTAACGTAAATCCTGCAGCCTTTAACCCAAGTGTTCTCAATCTGCTTACGCTTCCTGAGAAGCTGTGCATGTTTTGAGATTTCAGCATTCCTTCTGGTTAGATGGTCGTTCAGATAAACAGCGGATCCTCTGAGGTTTTTGCGTTGATTAATCAGAGCTAGCTTGTGTTTGTGATTCACAAACCTGATGAGGATCGCTGGTTTATCCGTCTCCTTTCTCCTGGGGAGCAGGTGGCAGGTCTCGATGGTATTGAGATCCAGGGAAATCCCTTTAGATGTGAGAAATGATTGTATTTGCTGTTCCAGCGACGCTGCATCGATCTCCGTATTAGCACTGCTAGCTACGCTAGCGCTAGCATTAGCAGCGCTAGCTCCAGCTGCATTCAGCTTCGCTCGAGGCTTGATTGGTACTCCAGTGAGAATGACATTATTCATCCTTACTTCCTGTTCCACATCGTCCAGTCTTTTCTCCAGAATCTCGACCCGGTTTTCTCGCTGCTCGTTTTGAGCCCGAAATCTTCGGAAGTCTTCCATCATCTCCCAGAGTGGCGTTAGTTTAGCCGACACTTGATCCATAAAACTTTTCAGCGTTTCTTGAATAATGTCAAGAGATTTTTTGAGCTCTTCGTTGTATCCCTGACATAAATGTCAGGGATACAACAATAGAATGTACATTTTCGTAAACAAATCTTGCATTATTTTTGTATCATCTCATGAAAATGTATGAACCACAAATGTACTAAATACTAAAGTTTATAATATGTGGAATATATTAACCCAGATTATGATACATCCTTAAAATATGTATATGTGAAAAATGATAAAGGCTTTAAAGTAATTGTATAATTTTTAAAACAGAAGGAACAACATTTGCAAAGAATGCAAAATAATACCGGATAGTAGCAGTTCATGGGATCTGAAATGACTCTGTAGTAAAGATAAGCATTACTTTAGACTGTAAAAATATCAAAATTTTCAGATCTATTCAAATAGAAAAGAAAAAAATATCCAAGAAAAACTGAAAAAGGCAATTGACTTTTAATTGAAAGCAGTTGCTTGAACTCGCATTGCTGAAGGCGGTGTGAACATAGCTTTAGATTGTGGAGATTGCTCCAGCAGTCAAAACAGATTTTTACTTTTCATCTGGCTCTGAAGGCACCAATTTCTCAGTCACCTGATGTTACGTCCCTCTTCAGGGGGCGCAAAACATGCATAGACGTTTTTAAAAAAAAACACTGTGCTTATGTGACATTTGGAAGCTTTAAAAAACAAACCAATCAAAATCAATGGTAGAGTTTTTTTTCGGATCTGCAGTATACAGTGCAAATTAAAATGATGATTCAAGTTATATACAGTTGTTTCCAAGGCAAGAATTAAAGAGTAACCCTTGTGGTATCCTAGACATTTTAACCCTTGTGCTATCTTAGATGACCCCACCCTTACATTGACGTGTTCTCCCTACCATGACAAAGGTGGATAAAGGTGGAAAGATTTCATGTAATCCATGGACACCAGTGAAGATCACAAATCATTGAAGAAAAAGGTTCAGCGCACTATCTAGTGGGTCTAGGTGACCCAACTCCCAATGTTAAAGTGC
Source organism: Oryzias sinensis (assembly GCA_037389245.1). Taxonomy (NCBI): domain Eukaryota; kingdom Metazoa; phylum Chordata; class Actinopteri; order Beloniformes; family Adrianichthyidae; genus Oryzias; species Oryzias sinensis. The sequence continues at coordinate 27,698,833 of CM074504.1, forward strand.
CTAGGATAGCACAAGGGTTAAAAGTGCAGTATCTCTTTTGATTAACTGATGTCAGCTGATAAATCACACATATTGTGAAGCCATCCAGAGCAGCACCAGGAGATGCTTTGGTCCAAAGTGATTTAAGGTATTTCGCTGTTCCCAGATAGTGCTGGACAGTTAGCAAAGTCACTGTCATCTGACTGCTATAAATGCTGCCTGGACGGCCAGTCAAGCAGAAGCACATGGAGCTTGGAGTTGCACCCTCTTCTGCACCGCAGGGACAAATACACTTCTCCAGCCACAACATCAACAAAAGCCTCCTGGAAGGATTCAGAGAGTAGAAGGTTGTTTATCGTTTTTGCTCAGTGACAAAGGAGTCTGATGATTTGATATATCAACACTGTGATGCTCAGCGTGGAGCCACAGGAGCATGAATTTGCATCCCCATGAGACAAGAAGAGCGAGGAAATGGAAGGAAAGCAAAGTGGCAGAGGAGGGTGATCGGGGTGTTTTCAGGCCATCAGTGGGGGCAGGTGGAGGAAGGTAAGAATAGGGATTACAATGTGCCAGTGAGGATTACACCTCTGAAATATGCAAAGATCTGCTTCTGGATTCATGAAGATTCAAGTTTTTGTCAAAATATTTAAACCAAGGATTCAAAAGAAGGAAAAAATAAACATGTTTGGACACCTTTGGAAATTCTTGAGTCTACATTGAACATTTTAGAATTTTCCTATCAGCCTTTCCTTCAAAACGTATTAACTTCAGTGGGTGTAGCAGGGTTTAAAAAAACTTTAAAGGAAATAAAAATTATTATCTCAGAATATGACCTTCAGTTTAAAACGCTAATATATATATTAAAAGTATATTATTTTCCGAGACACCGAATTGATACAAAATGCGTAACAGGAACGACCAGTAGGGGGGACTGTTTATTTTCTTCCGAATAATCAAAGGCAGTCAGACTGAGAGAGTCACGGGAAGAATGGCGGCCCATCTCGGTGGTCAGCACCCCGAAGTAAGTATCCTCTATGTTCAACACTAACATCTACTGTCTTCATGTATTGATTGAGTCATTGTCTGGATACGTTAAGAAGGGAAGGCTGATAGGAAAATTCTAATGACCGAGCATTCCACTGGTATTTAAACGCAGCACTTGGTAGATCCGTGCGTAACTTTGGCTTCGTGTGTGCGTAACAAGTGATTCGTGCGTGTTTTTTAAAGATGTGTGTGTGTGTAAGTAGTTTCAAGCTGTTGTAATCTTAATTTGTGCATACGTAAATTGCATTTTGTATTTTTTTCGTTTTATATTTTTTTAACTTATACACAAAACGTATTATGTGAGTAACAAATCACACACAAATCAAAATGTATGCACAAATCCTAATTTACGCACGCACAAAGCAAGAATATGCATACACAAATCCTAATTTACGCACAAATCAAGGATTACGCACGCACAAATCCGACTGAGTCTAATTTCTCTCCATACTCTCCCCCCTCCCAGCTCTGTCCGCTCATTTCCTCTCACGGCTGTGAGTCTACTAAGTCCTGCTCCCCCTGCTGGCGGGAGGTTTCCACGCTCCTTCATTACTGCAAACTTCTGACCAGGACAATAAACAGACTATTTAACCTTTACTCTTGGTTTTGCTTTTTGGCTGTCCTCGACAACACCTGACAGACTCAAGATCGAAATGCATATAAAGGTGCCAGGTCCTATCAACTGCATTCTGATATATCAAAAAAGTGGGTAAATGTTATTGGTCTGCAATAAAAGAAGAATACTAGAAAGGAAGAAAAAAAAGAAATCCATTGATTTATTCAAAAAGCAAGTAAGACTTAACATTTGTGTCACAAAGAACATACAGCATTTCCTTTTGCATCATCCAAACATTTTAAGCCTCATCCTACACTGACGGATTCATTTAATGAAATATTATAACCAAAAACAAACTTATGCACAGAACAGACATTCTGTGGGAAAAGACATATTAGTTTTTAATCAAACTCGATTTAAAAAAAAAGACAACATGTAAAAGCCACCTAAAAGCCTTAGATTAAAGAAAGTCTTAAATTTTCTTCAAACTGTAGGGGGCACCCTATGAGACAGTGCACCTAATGTGTATGTGTGGTGCATAGAAGAAGGCGTGAGAAAGCGGGAGACTAGATAAGGGCTAGCTGGAGCGTCATTCTTAGCGCAGTGGTGAAATTCAAAGCTGACATTTCACTGGATGCAATAGAAAGCTGAGTTCAGTAAAGCGCATTATTCCATCCATGGTCTGGGCGAATACTCAATTCTGATTGGCTGCTGGGTGTCTGTTAAAAAGTGATAACCGCTGTCATGGTGTCTATGTCAGACTCCTCCCCCTCCCAGCTCTGCTCTGCTCTTGACTCACAGCTGTGACTGCTCATCTCATCAAGACTCTGCTCTTCTTAAGGAGACCCAGCTCCAGCATTCTTCCCCAGTTCATTAACCCTGTTGGTGCTTAGTCTCACTGAGATCCACGTCTGGCTCCCCTTGTCTTGTGCTTCGCTAATCTTGTCTTCTGTGCCTCAGGTTTACCTCATGCCACGAGAGTCACCTGAGTCTAATACCACCTCGAGCAGCAGCAGCATTCCTCTCACGCTGACGCCTTCCGCCTTCAAGAGCAACAGCCTCTGTGCTCCTCAAGAACTCCAGCCACGCCACTCATCAAGAACTCCAGCCTCGCCTCTCTCAAGAACCACAGCCACACTCCTCACCTCAAACGCCAGCCGTGCCAGGTTTCCCAGCCAAGATCTACAGCCACATTTACCCACAGTCTTGCCTGGATCAGCAAAATAAATCTTTTTACTTTCCAACCACTTACCTGCCTCCTCCTTCCGGGTTTCAGCAACTGGGTCTGTCTCGTATTCTGATCATGACAACCGCACGCCCAAAAAGAAGTTCCGGTCACCTATCTGAAATCTTCTGTATTATTGCACCGGCTTCTTTAAAACAAGCAGTAGGAGGTGAACTTTCTCTCTGAACTGATGGTTTATTTAACCCATCGGAACGATCAGCATATTTATATAGCTAAATCTTTACTGCAGCAGTGGTGGGTCGTCTTGTCACATTACCGTGAGAAGGCGTCTCACCCAGTAACAAATAGTCCACATTTTGTGAAAAAGGCAATCCAAATCGGGAAAAAAAATAAAGACTATGAACTGGTTAATATTTATTCATTTTATAAATGACCCCGGTATAAGCAGGTTAATGGCCTTCGAAGTGCATATTATCACTTTTCAACTGCACCAGTCCCCCATATATCAACGCACAAGCGTTGTATATTTCAGGCTTCCACAGCATTAGAAGATTTAAAAGATGATTCTGGACATGTTACAGGCCATCACCCTGATGTGAGCAGGAGAAGAATTTTTTCCACGCATTACGATACAATTGTTTTTAATGCATAAAGACCTTAACAACATAAAACTCACTTCTCTTCACAGCTCCCTAACTCATGGTGTGGGAATCAAAACTTCCCATGAGTCTTAGTGGCCATGGGTGGGGCTAAGTCCCAGGTCCCGTCAACATCATTTACAAAATGGCTGAAGCCCTGTTTGAACTACAACTATCAGCTACATGGATTGATGGACTTTTAGATGCTGTTTTATGGCTGTAAAAATAAAAAATAAATCAAAACTAACTTCTATTGCTTCTGCTGTATTTTTTAAACACACAGTGAGTGTTTGTGTGTGTGCTTAAGCCATCTCTTTGTTTGCGCTTGTGTAATAAAGAGGAAAGCAGAGCGTCCCGTGCACCCGGGTAAAAGCAAGGAGGGGGGTCAGGCGCTGAGCGCAAGTGAGACTGTGAGCACATTCAGTTTGTGTTACCCAGTTAGGGAGAACAGTGAAAAAATTGGTTTCCTCTAAAACAACAGAGACTGGTTCTTTTAGAAACCCACTCTGGAGGCTCTGAGGGTAATGGGGCGTTAACGTGCCCGCGCCTTCACACCCGGTGCGCCTTTTGTATGTGTCAAAGACTGAAAAATCCCCCATAACTGAGACCGGGTCGTATAACCGGGTAAGCCCTATGCTCGTGAAAATACAGTAAGTAGTCACTTCAAAAACAAGGTAGTTTATTTACAAAATCTGACAAAAAAATTACATTAAAATAAGACTCTCAACTTTCAGAGATTGTTTATGTGAGAAAGGTCTGATTGTGGAGCTTCCTGTTTCAAACTATAATCTAAAAATAACATTTCCTTTACTCTTGTATCTTGCATCTTATTCTTGTATTTGTGTCTCAAGTCTAATAATGGCATGACTATAAAAGATGTTAGCGTAATTTACTTTTACCTTTGTACCTCATTTACTTTTGATGCAGGCGGCATGAAAATTATGTTTGCAAGTACAACAGTTCGTAGAAACCAAAAACAAGTTGAACTAACTGAGTTTTGGTTAAATGAAACAGTTTATAGACAATGCCTCAGTTATCACATCATCTGCTGCTTTCTGTGACAAAAAAAAATCACTCTTACTTAAGAAAATTCCCTTTCAGTGACATCCAGAGAAATGACTCACCTCACTGTTTTAAAATCAACATTTACAAATGTGAGAAGTGAATGCATACAGGAGTGGATTCAGACAGCTGTTTATAAATGTCAGTGGTACAACAATGTACCAAAACTCTGCAAGACGTTTGTCAAGCCTCTCATTGTGTAAAGCAGTAGCTCCAACACGCAATATATTTATAGTGTTGTATGGAATCCACAAGACAAAAAACAGTATAATGATACTGGTAACCAGTCTGGATGTCTGAGGGTTGTTAAAAAATGCTGCTCGATTCACCTTCCTGTAAAGTTGAATGTATGAAAATGCTACAATAAAACATGAAATAAATCCCACCAGAGTCTCTGTCAGTAGCACAGCTAACTTCTGGCTTCTAGAAGAGAATAGAAATACACAGTGCAGCCAGGGCTCATCAGGGATTTCTGGTCGAACCACCAAAATAGTGATGGAAAGAATCAGTGGAACCAGCCAAAGCAAAACCAGACACAATCTCATTTTTGTCTGATTACAAAATTGCTGGTGCACTACGAGCATGTAACGCTGGAAGCTCAACAAAACTACAGTCAGCAAACTTCTATAAAAACCGCAATACATGAGATATGTTAGGATTTTACAGGCCAGCAGACCAAAGATCCAGCTGTAGAGCAGACTGTAAATCCCCAGCGGGAGAGTCAGCAGACAGAGCAGGTCTGACACGGCCAGATTCAGCAGCAAACTCTGGGTCATGCTGGACAGCTGCTGAAAATTTGGCTTCAGAATGATGACAGCAATGTTTCCAGGGACTCCCAGGAGGAAGCAGAGAGACAGAATCACTGCAGACACAACTCTGAATTCCATGGAAGGAGAAGGGTGAAGTTCAGAAGAGGAGGAGATGTTTGAAGATATTGCAGTCAAATTGAGTTGATCCATGACGCCCAACACTAAACAAATGATGGACCTAAGAGTAACAAAAAAATCACAACTTCAGAGGTTTCACACAGATAGAATTTAGATGCCTTAAATGTAATGTAAGAAAAATGTGAGCACATACAAGCTTGATGGATATAAAATCCCTGCATTACTTATTGTATCATCTCATGAAATTATTTGACGCATATTTCTTTATTGCGTATAAATATCTCAGAAACTGACGTTTATTATTTTTTTAATATAAAATCCCAGTTTATGATACAGCTCTATATGTGAAATATCTTAAACAGAATCGTATAAAAATATATCTATCTAACCTTTCTAAAACAGAAGAGACAACATTTGAAAAAAGGGATCAAGGCATTGTACTAAAGAGTTTTCATTGTTAAACATCACATTTTTCAAGTCTGTTCAAACAAACAAGAAGAAAAACATTATAATAATGAAGGTATGTTTATACATTATAAGATTGGCAGAAAATAGTCTCTTGTGTACATTATCTTTTTTGTCACAGGAAGCTTTTAAAATAACATCCAACATTATATGAAGCTACAGGAGAAAAACCTTTAGATTGGTTGTGATCTTTGTTTTGAGATTCTACTGTTAGGCAATGTACTCTTAACTCCAATTCACATTTACTCTTTTTTTGTAATTGTGATAAATTACAATAATTACTCAATACTCTGAATATCTGAAAATATTCAGATTTTTTTTGTTGAGACTTGAAATATTTGAAAATATTTAGATATTCAGTGCTTGACTTTTTCAACAAAAGTTAAGGACTGAACATTTGATCACCTTGACTGTCTGAGAAGACCAACATTTTTTTCCAGGAAATAGTCGTCATAGAGGCAACAAAGAGTTGGCAACAATTTTGGCAACAGTATTTCAAAGGACTGAGATATAAAAGTAATTAAGTCTTAATTTATGTTATTGCTCGAGTTTTGTCTTTAACATAAAATAGTTAGGGTCCTATAGACAGTGCTTGAATTTTGTTCTTTTCACATCACTAAATACCTAATTAACATATGGATTGTTATGTTTTTACATTCATGCTAAAAATAAAAACTATAAAAGGAATATTAGGTTAACAGGTATCTCTTTCTATGAGACACTTTGACGTCACTACATAGATTTAAGAATAAGAATAAATGAATTTTTTTTGGCAATTGGCAAATGAAAAATCATTTTTATAAGACAGATTACAACACATACTCTTATTAGCTCAAAATGTTTCATTTCATTTAAGATAACAAGAGAAAGAAATGGGAAAATATTGATGTATTATATTATAATAATTCATAATTAAAGTTTTGAGAGACAGTTCATAATAAGTCAGAGCTCTGTCTCCCCCATCTGGTCACCAGCAGGAACCATCTCCTCAGTTCTAACCACACATCCAGGATGCTGCACACTTGACTGTCATTCACTCAGTTTGTCTGTTCTTGTGACAGGCTTCAGTGCTAATATAGCTGCTGGAAAAAGAAATGTAGAATTCTTTATACTTTTTATAAGTTGTATTAGTTATTTTTCATCAAAATAAACACATCTAGTATTGATTCATTATGTGGTGCTGTTAGAAAATAAAACAATATAAAGTAACACAAATATTTACCTTCATTTTACACAAAAATGTTCTGAACCAAGCCTTTTTTCTCTCAAACAGACAGGGAGAATGCCTCCTTAAACATATGACCAATATGAAAATTGGAGCCAGCACTGAGAATTTTGGCTAGAAGCAGAATTACCAAAACTTTAAAGAAATGTAAATGACTCCCCTGTCTTCATTAAGACTCTTCGCTTGTGATCATCAGTATGCATCTAAAGGAAGTTGCAACAAACATTGTGAGAAGTAAATAAATACAAGACTGGATTTAGGCAGTTGTTCACAAAATCCAATGCTCTAAAGGTCTAAAATGTAGTTAAACAATACTGAATTGTTGAAAAATGTTGCCCACTTCTCTTCCTTTGGAGACAATTATATGAAAATACTACAAGAAAAAAGATGGCAAAACCTACCAGAGCCTCCACCACAGGAATTCCTGGAGATTCACAGCATCTTTTGCTCAGATCAGTGCTTACCTGTCGTACCACAAAAGCAAGAATGTAAAGAATGATTGAAACCAGTCTGATGTGTCCAGTTCTTCTGATGCACCACCAGCAGGTAGCACTGAACAGTGATGCTTTAATCATGCCCTTTTCTGTTAAATAAGGGGCCAGTGATATGATGAGGAAATAGAATTGTCAGGTTCTGCCAGTTCCTGTCTCTTCGCTGCCCTCTACTGTTCCTGTTTGGTGCGTTTTCTCTTTTGGTTCTTTGCTTGTCCTTTCTCTCCTCCAAAAGTGACAAGAATGAGGCAGGGCATCCTGGCACACATGCAACTCATCACCCAAACAGCATTTCAGACTTGTTCCTGCTAGTGATGGGTAGATGAGGCCTTGTGAATATTTTCGGCACATTGGCCAAAGTGTATTGATACTGTGTTATTTAATACTGACTCCTGCTGGACCAAAAACGTCATTGCAGGCAACCAAGTACCTCAGCTGAAAAACTTATTGCTTGTACTTCCTAATTACCATATCTCGCTCTATAATGCCCCAGCATTGGGAAAGTTATTTTAAGTTTGACAGTTCTGTAGGAAAAATACCACATTTAACCTCCAAAACATAAAAAAATAAATAAATAAGAGTCTGTTTGAAATGGAATTGTATTCTGCTAGACTAGGGGTGTCAAACTCATTTTGGTTTGGGGGCCACATTCAACCCTTATGATCCCAAGTGGGCCGGACCAGTAACAAAAAGGCAAAAAACAGGGTTGTTCTTTTTTTTGGCAGCCTAATCACTTATTATTACACAGTTCCTTCACAGAGGCCAATGGATTTCAAATAAAATGCATTTTACTTAAAATAAATTGGTTTATTATTGCAAACCTTCGGGTTTATTACAAAACATCACGGTCAACAAACCTGGAGAGATGCTCGGAATAGATCTCATGGGGCCCTTCCCCAGGAGCAAGAAGGCAAACGTATTTCTTCTTGTGGTGGTTGACTACTATTCAAAGTGGGTTGAATTGTTCCCCTTAAGAGATAGTAAAACACCACGAATTGTCAAGATTCTGATAGAGGAAATATTCACTAGGTGGGGCGTTCCTCAATATCTGGTGTCTGACCGTGGTCCTCAGTTTACTAGTAGTCTTTTAATTGACCTTTGTAAGACATGGGGGGTTGTGCAGAAGTTAACAACTAGTTATCATCCACAAACCAACCTCACCGAACGTGTAAACAGAACATTGAAGACCATGATTGCATCCTTTGTTGGCCAACATCACCATGCTTGGGATCAATGGTTACCTGAGTTTCGTTTTGCTATTAACACCGCCCAACAAGAAACCACAGGAAAGACCCCAGCTGAGCTGGCTCTGGGACGTAACCTCTATGGCCCTCTGCAGAGACTGATTTACAAACCACCTTCTCCCCAACAACAAGCAACCTACAATCTAGTTGAAAGACAACAACAACTAGCTGAGGAGGTTAAACGGAGAGTGGGTGTGCACCAGGCTAGAAATGCTAAGTATTATAATACCCGTAGAAAAGATGCGCACTTTCTGCCGGGAGACTTAGTCTGGGTCAGGTCACATCCTCTTTCTAAAGCTACTGAAAAGTTTTCAGCAAAGTTAGCGCCGAAGTGGGAAGGACCAGCAAAAATACTAAAGAAATTAGGGCCAATCAATTACAGAGTTATTTGGGGGGACCCACAAAAGAAAGAAGATACTGTAAATGTGGTAAACCTAAAGACCTATCATGGTGTTTTCCCTTAAAAGCCTTTGGCTGAAGGGGGGGGGTAAATGTAGCCACAAAAGTATTTAAAATAAGGAATTGACATTATGATGAAATTCTGTGTCAAAAACATTTCTTCCCATAACACTGTAAAGTCCTATGTCCGATTTCCTCAGGAAATGTCATTCAGAAATGTGGTGTTATTTTTTTGTTTTTTTGTATTAAGGACACGTCAGCTGTAAGTCATGTGACTGACGGTACCGGGGACTGATTTGATAAAGAGGACCAAAGTAAGGGGGGGGGAGGCGGTCGTGACAAGAAAAAAAAAACTTCAGGGAGTCTACGAGAGACCTGAAGAGAAAAAGAAAAGGAAAAAAGAAGCGCATCTAACTCCCGAGGCCTTGGATTCCGTTTTGGGGATTTATTTCTGTTTGGACGAACTTGGACAGTCAACCCTTGGGTGAGAGGATTCCTTTTTTTTCCGTTGGGATGCCGTTTTCATTGTGGAGAATGCCTACGTGTCGGGAGTGGGAGTGACCGTGAACTCTGAAATGAAGACGGTACAGCACGGACATTAACGATTTAAAGACATTTAAATCACAGAGACATTTAAAGAAAACAAATCGTTTTTTTTTGAGACGGAGGATTATTATATTATATGGGTTCTTTTGTTTTGGTTTATTTGTGTTACATAAAATAATCTGAATAACAAAGAAGAAAAACTGTTGTGTGTAAATATATCAATTTCAAGAATCTAATTACCCTAAAAAAAAAACGTAATGAGCACTATGAATAATAGATGATTGTTACATATGGTGGCCAGTATGGGGACAGATTTTTTTTTTTGATATATGTACATGTTGTGTTGGAAAAAATCATGGAAACTAGAACAAGTGCAGGTTTGAGTGGCTTATACAATGCAGATGCTTTGAAAGATCATGAGTCTGTTGATCCGGATTTTACTGTTGGTCAATTTGTAACCATAAGAGAGAAATCTCCAAGTGAAATAACATCTATGTTGGGTTCATTATATTTAGATGATGAAGAGGATGAAAATGAATGTATCGCTCCTGAAGACATCAGAAACCGGAAAGCTAAACTTCTAACCAATGTTGACCCGTTGATATATTTACACACAACAGTTTTTCTTCTTTGTTATTCAGATTATTTTATGTAACACAAATAAACCAAAACAAAAGAACCCATATAATATAATAATCCTCCGTCTCAAAAAAAAACGATTTGTTTTCTTTAAATGTCTCTGTGATTTAAATGTCTTTAAATCGTTAATGTCCGTGCTGTACCGTCTTCATTTCAGAGTTCACGGTCACTCCCACTCCCGACATGTAGGCATTCTCCACAATGAAAACGGCATCCCAACGGAAAAAAAAGGAATCCTCTCACCCAAGGGTTGACTGTCCAAGTTCGTCCAAACAGAAATAAATCCCCAAAACGGAATCCAAGGCCTCGGGAGTTAGATGCGCTTCTTTTTTCCTTTTCTTTTTCTCTTCAGGTCTCTCGTAGACTCCCTGAAGTTTTTTTTTTCTTGTCACGACCGCCTCCCCCCCCCTTACTTTGGTCCTCTTTATCAAATCAGTCCCCGGTACCGTCAGTCACATGACTTACAGCTGACGTGTCCTTAATACAAAAAAACAAAAAAATAACACCACATTTCTGAATGACATTTCCTGAGGAAATCGGACATAGGACTTTACAGTGTTATGGGAAAAAATGTTTTTGACACAGAATTTCATCATAATGTCAATTCCTTATTTTAAATACTTTTGTGGCTACACCACTTTATAGGCTGAATATTTTACATCTGACACTGAAGCATTCCCAATTATGAACTCAAGAGGGGCTACGGAAAAAAAAAAATCCAACACCCTTAAATGTGCAAATATTTGAAAATGAAAAGAAATCAAACTAGCAAACATTTGTGAGCATAGGAATTTGGGGTTAGCCTTCTTTCTCTCCTAAAACTTCACCCAGCCATCAATATCAGGATTCAGATCATGTACAGAAAAAATAAAATAAAAATAACTTGGTTGTGGAAACTTGGTTATAGAAGCCGCTGCTTCACTCAGAGGGGTTACCCCACTTGATTTTGGGAACTTTTAACTAAACATTTCATGATTATTATGGTTGGTAGATCCTTTTTTTTTTAACCAGAAACATAATTTTGCAATTGATGGCAACACAGATTTGCAAAGTTTGCACAAACACTATCATGTTAGTTTGTGACTTGTGCATTTATCACCCCTCCTCTCCCAACTACCCATTATCAGATAAAACAGGAAGTAGACTGATGTTTATTTTTGAACTAAGCAATGAAAGACTTTGTACACTGAAGATAAAACAAAATGCTACTCTAGTTTTTGCTTCCATTTGTCATGGGATAAACTCAAAGATCTGAAACAATTTTCTGCAAGCACAAATCAATCACTTCTCTCAATTGTTCATCACAGATCAGTCTAACTCTGTGATAGTAAGGATGTTTCCTTTACTGAGATCCATCCTACCTCAGGGATGGATGGTTAAAAAGATTGATAAAAGATGAAAGCAAAAACAAAAGCTTTCCGTTCATATTTTTGCTTATTTTTTTAAAGAAAGTAAATGTATGTCCCACAAGTTTCTGCAGAATTGAAAAAAAAGAGTCAGAGTTAGACATTGTTGAAATACAGATCATATTGAACTTTATTGCAACAGAAGCAGACATAGATAAAGAAACAAATATGTAAATGACATAAGCTTAGAATAGTGGCTACCCCAAAATATTTTAACCTTTTTTAATATTTTGCCTTTCATTAAAAGAAGCAGAAAAACACCATTCCAATTCAAATTAAACAGTCAACAAGCCAATAAATTTCAGGTAATTCTAATAATTACTGCTGGTGACTTGAAAAAGAAATCTATAATTGTCTTGGAGCCTACATGAAAACCGGTCAACGCCCAGAGCTGAGATTTAAACTAAAATGTACAAAAACTCCACAAAAGACTTTTGATCAAAAATAATACAAAGGTGCCAGGTCGAATCAACTGTCTTCAGGTTTATCATAAAGGGGGGTTAATATTATTAGTGCACAATGAAAACTGAAAGGAAGAAAAAAAAGTAATTCAATGTTTTATTCATAAAGCAAAAAAGACAGCAGTTAACATCTTTACCAGGAAAAACATACAGTATTGTGTTCCATGTGGGTGTATTCAGGACCTGAGTGAGCGAACCTTTCAACCGGGCAAGTGCAATGCTAACCGAGCGAATCTGCATTTAACAACTGAACAGTTGAAATCTTAACTGAGCGTCAATCCTGCGCTGGCTGGGTTTGCGCACAGTGTTCAGGGGGTGTGTTTGTCACTTGGGGGCAGTAACCATGGAAGTGATTGGCCGAAATTGTAATTGTTATTGAAGTTGTAAAATGCGGGGTCGCTCGGTTTGCATTGTGCTTGCGCTGTTGTAAGGTTCACTCACTCAGGTCCTGAATATACTCCCTCAGTTATCTTTGCACTCGTTAAATTAGCCATGAAACGCCATAATGAACCCATTCCTATTACATCATCATTACATCATTTAAGCTTCATCCTTCACTGATGGATTCATTTAATGAAGATTTATAAGCAAATGCAATTTTTTGAACAGAACAGACATTCAGGGGGAAATAAAAATACATTTGTTTCTGATGAACACCCTTCATTTCAATGACAAGGCACTTTATTTACACAACCTGAAAAAAAAAACATTACATTAAAATAAGACTCTCAACTCTCAGAGACTTCTAAAAATAACATTGCCTTTGTTCTTGTATCATATTTGTGTGTCAAGTCAAATTATGCCATGAATATAAAAGATTTTAGCGTAATTTACTTTACCCTTTGTATTTCATTTACTTTTGATAAAGGCTACATGAAAAAGACGTTTGCAAGTAT
>CM074504.1:27712456-27734809 GCA_037389245.1 Oryzias sinensis
TCTCTGAAATTACTTTCTCGATCAATAGAACTTGTAATGGAATCCCTAAGTCTTATTTCTAAGTTATGGACCTGCTCTTTTGAAGCAACAACTTCATGGGTTACACATTTTAGGTCGGCTTTTATGTTCTGCTCCTCCTGATCCTCTGATCTTCTGTACTGTTGCTCATCCACTGCATTAGCACCATCATCCTCCGCATTAACATGAACAACCTCAATATTGGTTAAAAGTTTAGATTTTCGGTTTCTGATGTCTTCAGGAGCAATACATTCATTTTCATCCTCTTCATCATCTAAATATAATGAACCCAACATAGATGTTATTTCACTTGGAGATTTTTCTCTTATGGTTACAAATTGACCAACAGTAAAATCCGGATCAACAGACTCATGATCTTTCAAAGCATCTGGATTGTATAAGCCACTCAAACCCGCACTTGTTCTAGTTGCCATGATTTTTTCAACAAAACGTGTACGTATATCTAAAAAAATCTTTCCCCATACAGGCCACCATATGTAACGATCATCTATTTTTTTATAGTGCTCATTACATTTTTAGGCTAATTAGATTCTTTAAATTGATATATTTACACAACAGATTTTACTCTTTGTTATTCAGATTCTTTTATGTGACACAAGTAAACCAAAAAAACAGAAAAAATCCAAATAGTATAATAATCCTTAGTCTCTCAAAACCGATTTGTTTTCTTTAAATGTCCCGTTAATGTCCGTGCTGTAGTGTCTTCCTTTCAGAGTTCACAATCACTCCCACTCCCGACACGTAGGCATTCTCCACGATGAAACGGCATCCAAACGGAAAAAAAGGAATCCTCTCACCCAAGGGCTGATTGTCCAAGTGTGTCCAAACAGAAATAAATCCCCAAAACAGAATCCGATGCCTCGGTTTGACACAGAATTGATCATAATGTCAATTCCTTATTTTAAATACTTCTGTGGCTACAGTTGGACGGAAAATGTTTCAGCATTTTCTGTCAGTCAATCCAGACTTTTTTCTAGAAAAGCTGATTCCAATTCTCCATGTAGAAATGTGAAAATTCTGAGAGCATAAAGTCAAACTAGAACAATGTGATGTTTGGAAAGCATGAAAATCTGAATCCTAGGAGTCTGCAGTGATTCTTCTCATTAGACTGGAGCTGCTGTCAGTCAGAGTCAGCAGTCAACATGTTTTCTTCTCCAACATCTCTGATTTCTCTCAGAGACTCTCAGAAGACTCAACTGAAAAGATCTCATCACACACATGATGCTCCAAGTGAGTCTGATCAGAGAGATCCAGAACTGAACCAGACCTCAAGTCCTTCATCTGAAAACTGTTGATCATCTGAACTAGAATCCAGCGTCCAAAAACTCTGACAAACACTCACTGATCCACTCCTGAATGGATGTCCTTGAAGGTTATTGGTAAATCCTTTGATCTGTCACTCCTGTTGGACCCCCAGCTGGATTCAGATCCAGGTCCAGGTTGGTTCCTGTGAAGAATGAAGGTTGCTGGTGTGATTCCTGAGCTCTGACATGGAGAAGATCATGGACAGTTGGAGATGTTCATCTCACCTCTGAGCTTTGCTCTGGTTGTCATGGTTACCACCTCTGCTTTTAGAGGGAGGGGCTCCCTCCTGTGTGTCCTCCCACTGATCCATGCTGCTGGATTCACTGGATCCACTTCAGCTCACACACACCTTCCACCTTCACCTGCAGAGGAAACCCTCCTCACCATCAGCTGTGATCCTCCTTCACCAACAGATCAGCTGCTCCTCCACTGATTGGCTCTTCTCTTGTGTTTCCTCTCAGGTTCAGGTGAATGCAGTCAGACAGCAGTGGGAGGCAGAGGAAGCTGCCATCAGCTGCTGCACTTCTGCTCTCCCTCCACCAGGTGGAGACATGGAGCTGCAGCAGCAACATTTCCATTCAGTCACTTTGACAAAGAAACAACAAAGTTCCTGTTTCTACACTTCAGGAAACATGAAGCATCAAGAAAAACAGACAGAAATCAAAGAATGAGGTGAAAAGAAAGAAAGACATGAATTCTTCTTCTCAAAGCTCCAACAGAGACTTTCTCATGAACTTTGACCTCCACACAGATTTGGATGGAGGAGAACAGAGGTTTGGGAGTCAGAACTGAAACCTTTGAACTCCAGGGGGGTATTCCAGAAAGCAGGTTATGCTAGCTCTCACAGTAAGTTTGAGGCTAAAGAAGTTTATAACCTCAGCTTTCGGTTCCAGAAATGGAGGTATGTTTCAGGGTAGGTCAAGTTGCCATAGCAACTCATGCTCTGAACATAACCTGGTCTGGAGCAGGTTAAGTTGAAGGTTAGTTTGTTTACAGAGAGGTGAAGCAGCATGGAGTGTCCATTTGAAGATGATTTAGTGGATAAAGAAGCTCAGATAATACTTTTTCCACAGTGATAGGGTGATAAGACCAAGTATGGATGTTGGAAAAATATTTTTTTTTACTTTGATCTAACTTAATTGTTTGTTTCAGTTAAGATAAATCATTATTTGTAAGTGAGTTTAAAAATTACACGTAGTTTTCAGACAGTTATTTTACTTTTATTCAAATTAATTCAATTAAGTAGGTGTAACTTTGGTGCTGCTGTTAGATCGGCACCGCAAAGGATTGTGGGATACCATTCCCTTTGCCTGTCTTGACGGATTTGGGTTTAAGTGTGTGTTTTTGACCAAATGTGTTTAGTTGTTTTACTGTGTTTTGTCGAGTTATTTTGTCCTACTATGCTTATGTTTCTGCACCATAAGTGAGAGGTAGGGAGAGGATGATTAGTTTATATAGCACCCCTACTATTAAATACTGTAATGACAATGATGGTAAATTCTTTAATGAATTCTTGCACTCCGTGCATTTCCCCCCCCCTTCTTTTTTATTTTTATAAAAATGAGTATATCTGCCGGCTCAAACTTAGACATTTGAGAGTTCAAGAAATATAATTAATTAAGATGGAAAAGGGATTAATTGAATTGGAGTAATATGACATTTAGTTAGATAAATACGTAAATCTGAGTTGTATAAACAATTATTCAGTTTTATAGACGTAAGAAATTAGGTTGAATAAATTTAACTCAATTATTTGTTACCAATAGAAGTAATTCATTTAAGTTGCCAAAATTGGATACGTTATATATTTCTGGGTCACAAAGAAAATGGAAACAAGATCAGAAGCTCATGCGTTTACTTTGTCTGTTATTTTTCTCCAAGCAGAAACTCTTTCTTCTGATGATGCAGCCGTATTACATTTTTGATGGACGTATAATCTTCATACCCCGTCATTAAAAGACTCCGTCTCACTGAAGAACACCGCTTTCTTTATTTTTATCACCACGCGTTTCCATGCAGACTCCAGAAATCGGCGATCTATTGGGAATGTCTTTATGTACCTGCTGTGCACGTGCATTAACCCAGGGTTACCAAGTCGAGCGTAAATACGCCAACTCATATCCGGTCTTTTGGAACCGACATACCCAGAGTAAGCAAGTTCAGGTGGATTTCAGCCAGAGTTCAGGCTCAAAGTCCGGCTAGTTTAAACATGCTTTCTGGAATACCCCCCAGAGCTTTATGATGGTTTGTGTTTTTGACAGAAACTATTTCTTCTTTCTGGGTTCTAGAAAGTTCTGACAGGAAGCAGCAGTCAGCTGATCTGTCCCACTTTCATGTGTCAGCATTTTAACTTCTGTAAACATTGACAGTTTATTCTGTGAAAAATTTCAATTAAAAAAAACTTCATTTGTTTCCATTTTCTTCAGTCAGTGAAACAAAACTGATCAATAAGTGAGAATCGATCCTCAGTTGTTGATCAGTAATGACATCAAATCTTTAAACAGCAGAGTGATGAGAGTTTCTAGAGAAAGAATATATTCTCTAAACATTCAGAGACAAACAGTCAAGTTAGTGAAGACAAAGTTCAACAAACAAAGTAGATTTTCTTTAAAGATCTGAAGAGTCGTCTCCTCTCACCGTGTGAAGCAGCTGCAGCTCAGATCAGAGATTCTGCTTCTTCCTCTTCTGCTTTGCTTTGAGAACACATCACTTCCTCATGTTGTGTTGATATTGTGTGGGTAGTGCATTGGACCAATCAGCTTCAGCCTTTCTCCTGAATGGATCTGCAGGATTTGATCACATGACCTCTGACCTTTTGGCTCATCGTCATACTGAGCTGCTGTTTGTGAGGGAGATGCAGAGAAATGAAGCTTCATGTTGATCTTACCTCTTTAGTCTCCACATTCTGGATCCAAACTTTTCTCTGCACTGAAACAAAGTGAATAAACAAAAACTCTCATCCAATCATTTCTTCTGAATTGAAGGTGTAGAGCAGGAGTGTCAAACTCATTTTGGTTCGGGGGCCACCTTTAACCCGTCTGATCTCAAGTGGGCCGGACCAGTAACATAAAGGCAAAATAACAGCTTTGTTTTAGTTTTTTTTACTCGGTTGGAAAAAAATGCCTCAACCAACATAGTAGCCTAATCATAATTAGTTTAACTTAAAAAAAGTTGGTCTATTAAATTTTATTATACAGAATATTTTTCATCTGACACGGTGAAACCTTTCTTTATGGTGAGTCTCATAGTGGTGCTGAATGTTATATTCTTTGAACTCTGTGACCTGTTGATGACATAACAAGCATGCAGGTTTTGCATTCAGCTCTGTGAACAAATTAAATTCTGTCCATTTTTCTTTGAAAGTTCAGCACTCCAATTGTAATAACGACATTTTGGTCAATAGGGTGTCACTACTGGTCATCCTTAAAGCAACATAACAGCGGAAAGGCTCATAGGGAGCCAAAAGGTATGAGGGTATTAATGTTCCAAAATGGACGAGCTTGTATATTTGATTTGAGAACTTGTAATATAGAATCTGAAAACTTGTGCATCAAAAATCTGCATCTGTGTGTAAAAATCTTCTGCTGTGAACTGACAAATTTCCAATTGCATGTGTTCATTTAGAGTTACAACTTCAAATCTGTGATTACAACTGCTCAAATGTGCTTCTGCGTGTGCTTGAATCTGCTGCCGCAAATCACAGGTGCGCTACAACTGCGCTCTGAATTCTGACACATTCCTTGCGAGAAACTTCTGTCAAAAGTGATCTGTGTCCGATAATGGGACTAGGGGGGGAGGGAGGGTAAGAGGAGGCGGAGTCAACCAATCAGAGTGCAGGATTCGGAGAACTTGGTAAAGTTAGAAAGATCTTCACAGATTCACACTTCCTGCTTCAATAACTCTTCTGATAAACGTTCAAATGTGACAGCAAGTCTCTCAATCATTTTGTATGAACACAGAGAGTGAACTAAAAATGCATTTCTACAGAAAAACTTAGTTTTCTCCTGCATTTTAATGAGAAATGATCTCTTCGTGCTTTAAATGCAGACATGCAGCTAGACGGCTGCGAACGGACAGGATCAGGAAAATGATCATCTTTGTTGTAGCAGGACAACAGGGCCAGGGCTATTGAGCAGCTTTATTATAAATCATATGGATAAACATTTGAAAAAAAAAAATTAAATTAGATAAACGCGTTCTCCGCGACGTTCCAGGCGACGGCGCGCCGTCGCGCGGCTGTGGGATCCTCGTTTCTTCTTTCCTCCGCGGAGCTCGGCGGCTGGCCGCGGTGTCGCGTACCAGCGTCAGCGGTACGTCAGCGGCCAGCGGCCAGCCGTCACTCAGCGGGCTGAGTCCGCCACAGCCGCGCGCCGCCTCCCCTCTGCTAATACTCACTGTTAATGAATTTTGCTACAGATTTTGCAGGGTGGATGTTAAAATGCAAATGCAATCCCCTCTTTGCATTTTCGTTTTAATAATGACACAGAATAAGCGGTTTTAAGTATAAAATGAAAAAGCATTTTGAAGTATTGCTTTTTCATTTTCATTTTGAGTCATTTGATGCAGCTTCATTTTGGAAATTAAAAAGCATTTCTGTTAATCCATTTTAATTGTCAAATTAGACATTTCTAAATGAATTATGCTACACATTTACCAGAGACCTTTTTAAAATTGAAATGTCAAATACCATTTTCTTTATCATTTTAATTAAGTGACAGAATAAGCAGTGTTAAGGAAGGAAATGAAAAAGCATTTTGGTGGATTGCTTTTTCATTTTATTTTTGAGTCAGAAAATGCAGCTTCATTTTGAAAATGAAAAAGCATTTCTGGTTTTGACTTTGCTTTTTATTTATGCTACAGAATCCCTTCCATAGGAATGGACTAGAAACTTGCTTTCTTTTTTAAATACCCTTATGATTTTTACTCTTCGTGTGGGCCGGAGTAAACCACCTGGAGGGCTGAATGACACCTCTGGTGTAGATGATCTCCCAGAATTCTCTGGGCTTTGAGGGTTTGATCTGGATTCATCTCTGATTTCTGAACACAGCAGATGTGATGGAAGGGGTGGGGCTTCAGAGTGAATGGTTGATGCACAAGTCTTCTTGGAGGTGATCTGCCTCTCAGATTCTCCAGGATGTTTGTGGATTGTCATGCAGACTCTGGCTCCATGAAGACAGGAGGAAGAGGAGGGTGGATCCTCTTCATCCTGATGCAGTGGGAGTTCTGCTCCTACAGGAAGTGAAGAAGAAACTGCAGGAAGCTTCAAAACCAGTAGTTCTGAGGAAAAAAGCAGAGATTGTTGGGTCAGAAGGTTTTGACCAATCAGAAAGAAGCAGATCAAAACCTGTAGAAGGTTGGAGAAGAGGAGCTTCATCCCCGATGAAGAGGAGGGTCCTCACAGAAGAGATTACAGAGCAACATTTCAGTGACAGAAAACACTGTTTGATTTCCTTCAGCTGCAGATGCTGTTTCTCACAGGGTTCCTGTTGGAACCTGCTGCTCCTCCTCCTCAGTAGGCGTGGCCTCACATCTTCCTGACAGAGCGTTGTCATGTATTCTGCTGGCTGAAACCTAGAGGGCGCCGCTCAGAGGACAACCCTGCTTCACTCCTCCCTCCCCTTCAAAGCTCTCTGTTAGAGCGCCGTCATCCTTCACACACACGCTGGAATGAACGTGCACGCGTGTGAGCAAGTGCATGAAGGTCTATGATTGCAGCCACAGATCATCTCTGCAGACAGAACCATAGAGCTTCATCTGAGCAGAACATCCTTCACTTTCAAAGCCTCTTCTTTTATTTCTCTCTCTAAGGTCAAAGGTCGCTCCACACACCCCCTCCTTCAAAGATTTTTTGGTGTTTCTTTCAGCTCAGTGCTCCTCCTAGTGTTTGGTGGTGAAACAGCTCTGCTGTAGTTTGTTTTTTCTTCATAAAGGATCCAGATGTGCAGGAGAAACAGGAGACACTGATCCAGATGTTTGTCTTCTGCAGGTTTGTTCTTGACTGATTTCTCTCTGTGACATCATGAAGTTCTTTAAATATCCACAAGGTGTCACTGTTCCTCTGTTCTGATGTTTTCTTCAGAGTTCAGGAAGTTCTTTATGGAGTCCTAAACTGTTCACAATTAAACAAATAAATATGACTATGTGCAATCAACCAATAAATCTCTCGTAAATATAAAAAAAATAATGAAACTGTGGAAAACCTGCACACAGATTTTAAATTAGCCATTCTATTATTGAATATTTTTCATTTTGCTTAAAAACCTGTCCATTTTTTTAAACAGCATTTTAAAATATTCATTTTAAAAATGAAAAATATTATGATTTTATGGCTTTTTTCAGAACTTCGGATTTCACCATGACAACCCTTCAGGTTGAAGACCTGCAGATGTGATGTAAGCATCTTCCAGTTTTCAGTCAGACTCTCTGACAGCTGAGTTTGATCTGCTGTGAAGCTGAAGGATGAAAACCGCCTTTGAGCAAACAAAGAGAAGAGTTTCTGGACGAGAAGAGAGATCTTTATGATTCCTTTGACTGGAGAGTGTCATCAAGTTGAAGTGATTCCTGCATGTTTGCTGTTGTCAATGTGCTGCAGAGCTTCAGGCTAAAGTTGGACTAAATGAGGGCAGAAACTGAAACTGAAGCTCAGAGAAGAAGCTGCAGAGAAAAACACTTGAAGTTTATTAAAAAGGCAAAAGAATTTCATTTTATATTTTATTTTTCAGGTATTACAACATAATACAAATCTCGATTGTGACAAAGAAATACAATAAAGTGTATTCATTCATCCATTTAAAATACACTGCTAGTGCCTGCTCAGGGTCACTGGATTACCAGAATGTACCAAGTTGGGAAAAGATGAAGGACACCTGTACAGTTTGCCAGATCATTTCAGGGCCACAGGGAGACAGACAACCACACACACCATTCAGACAAAAGGTACAATTAAAAATGAGTAGCTAACCTGTTAAGCAGAGATCACCCATAAATATACAGAGAGAATATAATAACTCTAAACATACAGTTTCCAGGTGGGATTTGAACCTCCACGTTCTTGCTGTGAGGTGAGAACTCTAACCACTAAACACTACAGGACTTCAGAAACTGCTAAAAATCACCTTTATGAATACATAACATTGTAAAAAAAACTTTTTAAAATAAACTGACCTACCACCTTAACAAATAGACCTTGGTAAGCATTTAAAAGAATCAAGACTTATTTCTTATTATAGGACAATAAACTTAGAGATGCACACAATTCTTTATTCTGTAGCATACAAATAATGTTGGGGAGTGGTGGAACAAGAAGCTTTCCACTGTGTGTGACTTTTCATGTGATATTTAAGATGACACTTTTGACTGAAACTGTTGTTGCATTCAGTAGAAGAAAAAAAGCTATTCTCCTGTATGAGTTGACATGTGACGCGTGAGATGAGAGTTACGACTGAAAGCTTTGCTGCATTTTTTACAGGAAAAGGGCTTTTCTCCTGTATGAGTTAACATGTGACATTTGAGATAAGAACTACTCTTGAATCTTTTATTGCATTCTGTACAGGAAAATCGTTTTTCTCCTGTATGAGTTAACATGTGGCTTTTGAGAAAAGAACTATGCCCAAAACGTTTATGGCATTCTGTACAGGAAAAGGGCTTTTCTCCTGAATGAGTTGACATGTGACGCTTGAGATGATAATTACGACTGAAGGTTTTGCTGCATTCTTTACAGGAAAAAGGCTTCTGTCCTGTGTGAATTAACATGTGACATTTGAAATCCAAAATATGTCTGAAACTTTCATTGCATTCTGTACAAGATAATTGTTGTTCTTCCGAATGAGTTGACATGTGACTTTTGAGAAGAGAACTCTGACTGAAACTTTCATGGCATTCTTTACAGGAAAAGGGCTTTTCTCCTGAATGAGTTGACGTGTGACGAAGGAGATGATACTTACGACGAAAGCTTTTGCTGCATACTTTACAGGAAAAAGGCTTCTCTCCTGTGTGAGTTAACATGTGATATTTTAGATCAAAAATATGTCTAAAACTTTTATTGCACTCTGTACAAGAAAATCGTCTTTCTTTCAAATGATTTGACATGTGACTTATGAGAAGAACACTATGACTGAAACTTTTATGGCATTCTTCACAAGAAAAAGGCTTTTCATCTGTATGAGTTGACATGTGACGCGTGAGATGATACTTACGGCTAAAGGTTTTGTTGCATTTTTTACAGGAAAAAGGTTTTTCTCCTGTATGAGTTAACATGTGACATTTGAAATGAAAACTATTTCGGAAACTTTTCTTGCATTCTGTACAAGAAAATCGTTTTTCTCTTGTATGAGTTAACATGTGAGATTTAAGACGAGAACTACGCCTAAAACTTTTATGGCATTCTTCACAAGAAAAAGGCTTTTCTTCTGAATGAGTTGACATGTGACGAGTGAGACGATAATTACGACTGAAACTTTTGCTACATTCTTTACATGAAAAAGGCTTCTCTCCTGTGTGGATTTTTATGTGACGCTTCAAACCCTTAGAAGTTGTGCAACTTCTTCCACACTCAAGACAAACGTATTTCTCCATTTTCATTTCTTTTTTACGTTTCTTAGATGGTGAATTTTTCCTGGACGTTTTCTCAGAGACATGTTTTTCTGACATTTCCTCTGATTTAATGTCAAACTGACTTGTTGACATATGAGCTCTGTCCACACTTTGGACATGTCTTCTGTCTTTTTTCTTCCTCTTATCTCTGTTCTCTGTGTCTGTCTCTTCATCTGTAGCTGATGTTGCTTCTGTCTCTTCATCTGTAGCTGATGTTGCTTCTGTCTCTTCATCTGTAGCTGATGTTGATTCTTCATGTTGGTTTCCTTCTTCTTCCTGACTATCAGTTACATCTAAGCTCTGCTGATTGTTTAGATCTGCTTCACTGTTCTCATCTTCCTCATAAGTAGGAATGTCCATCAAGGTATCAGTCTCCTGCTTCAGATCAATCTGATCTTCATCCTGACTGATGCAGAAATCCCCTGGCTCCTCTTTAATTTCAGAAGATTCCCTTTCCTCTTGCTTGTCCTGTTCTTCTTTATTATGAGGTGGTTCTGGTTCCTCCTGCTCCCCTTTAATCTGTGGAAGTTCTGGTTCCTCCTGCTCATCTTTTGTCAGTGGAGGTTCTGGTTCTTCCTGCTCCTCTTTAATCTGTGGAGGTTCTGGTTCCTCCTGCTCCTCTGTAGTCAGTGGAGGTTCTGGTCCCTCCTGTTCGTGCTCCTCCACACTGGAGTCTCTCTCCTGGTTATTCAGATAAGGCTGGGGAAGATCTGCAAGAAAAAACGTAAAAGTAAAAAGAAAAAACATGCTGTTATTTTGGCACAGGTGCAGCCACACACTTCTGTTTCCAACATCGTCTCGCTTGACCTGAATGGTTCTGCAGACTAGAGATCAACTAATGTGTTTCTTCAGGGCTGAGACAGATTAGTAGTAATCAATAGGGATTCGCGAGATGAGGAAAACTTGCAATATGCGATATGTGCATTTCTCAGGTTTGTAGGACATACGACTTGATTTGCAAGTCCCCATTAATAAAATGCCCCCTGAACGTCATATGTAGGACTCCATGGCCCTGGAGGTCCAGCTGTCACACGTGAGCCCCACTCTTTCTGCTGTCTTCAGCATCATCATCTCAACCTTAGCTATGGTCTGGGCGTACAGTGCAGGAACATCTTTTTTCAGCAAAGTATTTATGTCAAATAAATACTGTAATATATTCATCAACAAATGGAATCCCTCATTCTCTTCCTCACTGTTGGCATGCAACCCCTTGTAAACGTAAGCAGTGATCCAGTTTGTTATTGCTTTTGCTCTTCTAGCTTCTCCTGGCAAAAAGGAGCACGTGCAGCTGCAGGGGGCGCCAATGTGCTGCTTTTAGGCCGTTCCAATGACAGTAAAATAACAGATAATAGAAAACCATAGCGGCAATGATTTTTCTTTTCTCCAAGCACTGAGGTGGCGCGCTCTTTGAATTGGCGCCCCAGGCAACTGCCCATACCTTGTGTGTCAGAAGATTCATAACCCCCTATTTTAATAGTAAAATATGTCCAACACAAGAGGCCTTCAGCTTTATCTCTTTGCTCGGCTGCTGGACAAGACAAGTAAAAGAAATATTGATAATGGTGAGCAGTAGTGGTTTTAAGCATGGGCAATACGGGCAGTTGCCTGGGGCGGAAATTAAGGGGGGGGGGGGGAGCCGGCGGCCCAGCGCCTTTAAAAGAATATGTGCACCACTAAAGGTTTACTTTTACACAGAGTTTGTAACAGCCCGAAACCCCGCAGCTGCGCTCTCTCTCTCCTGTCTTTGAGAAGAAGATGCAAATATGTGTGAAGAAGGAGAAGGGAGGGGGCGCGGGGTCAAGGGTGCACGGTGACCACGGTGCACCGCCGCGATACGCAAAACCTGGCTGGATCATCTTCAAGGGGGGCAACGGTCGCGACTCAGTGCTTGATGGAAAAAAAAATTTAAACTGCGCCGCCATGTAGGGAATTGGCGCCCCTGGCTGCAGCTGCACGCACTCCTGCTGGAAATGTGTGACGAAAGGGGGAGAGGGGAGGGGGGGCTGCGGAGAATCAGTTCAACTGTGGGACCCTTCCAAGTTAAGTGGCCAGGTGGGGGACAAGGGCGGGAGATTGAATCTACTTTATAAAACTTTTTTAAAAGTCAGTCATACGGTGACATTCTATAACCTAAAATTTAATAAGGGTATAAAAATGAATATTTTTTTGGGTTAATTTTGTGTCAAATGCCTAAATAAAAAATGGGAACACAAAACAATGTTGTCACTAAGGTGACAATTGGTTTAGTCGATGGACTTGATGACTTCGTGAGGACATTTATGGGTCATTATCACTACAAGGGTTGACATAGCCCAGAAATTTGCACTGGCCCTCAGGGCCAGTAGTTTTTGAAAGTTACTGGCCCTGCCTGAAAGTTACTGAACCGACACCGTGCACAGCGTGACCCGCCGCTCCGCAGGTGCTTACAACTTAAGGGGGGTCCGGGGGCATGCCCCCCCGGAAAATTTTAATATGGTGCAATTTGGTGCATTCTGGTGACATCTAGCACTTATTTATACACTTTTCAATGACTGAAAATAGAGCATATCAAACTTAAATCTGCTCTAGTCTGTTTCAGATATTCTGAAGAGAGCACTGCAGTGTAGTAGGTAACACTAGTTCAGAAGTTTTCATGCTGCTTCTAATCACTGCTATTTCACATTTGTTCCTAATCAATAGTTAAGAAGTTTTATTTACTTTTTTGCTCTGACTGCCTTGAGGTTCTGCTTTATGTTACTGTTGCAAAGTTACATTTACTTTTTAGTTACTTTAGTTACTTAATTAAATTATATAATTGAAAAATTAAATAAAATTAAATTACTGAGATCATTCAGCTTTTGACTAGAAATACTTACTGCTTACAGTGTTGTAAAGAAAAACAAATTGAAGTACTTTGACATTATACTGCATCTGAGTCTGAGATTCAGGTATTTGGGGTTGCCTTTGATTCTTTGACTTTCAGCTTAAAGCTTAGTGCATACAGTTTCATCTTCAATGCATTCATTAAATATCTTGCTGTCCATACTACTGATTCTACCCATTACTCCATCCAACATATTCCTAACTGTTCCTGCCATGTCTTCCACATCTCTGACATGCTTGACGGTGTCAGATTTGGGGGGCGCTGAAATGTGTGTCAGTTTCAATTTATCTGCGTAAAATGTAATAATAACCCACTGACTTGTTCCTTCGTTGTTGCTGTTTAACTTTGTTTTGTATTGAATTATTACATTCAATAAAGTTTGAAAAAAAAAAGTAGAGTGAGCGCGTGCCGTGTGGGGCTCGGCAGTGACAGCTGCTCGCGCAGGCGGGAGAGTAGGAGAAGAGTGATAAAAGGTTTCCCATAGAAACCATTGAAAACTGAACACAGGACTAGCAGAAAAAGTAAATTATGAAGACGAGGTAAATCTACACGTTTTCGCAAAATATACTTTATTGAAGAAGGTGAAAAATATATTAACCGTTAGATATTTTAGTGGCCCAAGCGGACAAGTGAAAAATAAAGTCTTGTGGTCCGCACTGCTCGAAAAACAGGACCGGGCCAGCGGACAAATGGCTATGTCGAGCCCTGCACTATAAAGTGCCTTTGGTGTCCCCATGACTATTACTCTTTCATAAACTAAATGGAGCAGAATAACTAAACTCTAACTTCTTATCATAAGTGACCCAAGACGTGCACACAAATCAGTCAAATAATTTGGTTCTCAAATTATGATTTCTTTAGTTTATGCAATTTTTTTCTTTGGGTGTATGCGATTTTGGTATGTCCTACACGCTGTTCTGCTAACTTCAGGGTGTGTAATAAATGGTTAAACTATGCTAAATAAATAAAAAATTGGTAAACATTTCGTGTCACAGCACATTACTTGATAAAACAAGTAATTTTGATCAGGCAAATTTAATTTCATGCTATTGAAGATTTTGCGCACGTCCCTGACATTGCTGTGCACCCTGTCATTTGGGGATAACTGTCTCTTTAAAAAATCTGCAAATGATTTAGGTGACACCACAACCAGCATTTTGTGTTTTTTTCACTGAAGACTGAAACAGTGGCTGGTTGCAGAGTAAATATTTTCACTTTTGTTTAGTCATTTTAATCATATAAGGTGTGTAGTCAGATGTTGTCAAGCTTAACATGTCCACCCCATCATGGTGAAATATCATTTAATATAAAAAGCCTTTCCTAAATTTAAAATATATAAGTTAAACAGTATCATGTTGCTAAGTGAAGATCCACAATGTGCTCAATAAATGCTAACATTAACCAAAAATGTCCACCCTGTCAGCAAACCTTCTTTGACAGGGTGGACATGGTTTATGACAGGAAGGACATTTTGATAGTTTATGGCAAGAAACTAATAATGTTGCATATTACAACAGCTCCTACTGACATTTTATAAATTAAATTTCCTCTTGTGGGATTAATGAAGCATAATTGAATTGAATTGAATAACAATAAATAACAGTTTACAAGTTTATAACAGTAAAGGTTGCTAACCGATA
Organism: Oryzias sinensis; assembly: GCA_037389245.1. Classification (NCBI taxonomy): domain Eukaryota; kingdom Metazoa; phylum Chordata; class Actinopteri; order Beloniformes; family Adrianichthyidae; genus Oryzias; species Oryzias sinensis. The sequence goes on from CM074504.1 coordinate 27,726,896, forward strand.
CATTAAAGAAATTGCACATGAGATTTTTCTCTCAGCATATTGGCCATATTTCAGACACCTCCTTTTGCCGTCTCAGACCCTTTTGGGTAGTATCACAGTGAAAAGGGAGACAACAACTACAGATTATGAGTTCACCACAGATTTCCAGGAGAGGCTACTCCATTTTAGGCGCCATGTTTTCAACATTAAATGGCAGTGTGATGCCTACAGGAAGCTCAGGATTAGCCTGAACCACAATAACCCCCTCTTGCATATAGATTTTAGAGAAAATTACTTATGCAAGTACAGTGAAGAAATACAATCTGTGCAAGCAGTCCAGTCTGCACACTGGAGTGCTCTACATCCCTGGTGAACAAGCACCACATACACTGACCAAAAATATAAACGCAACACAAAATTAAAGCCGCAAGCGGCGTTGTATGGCCCGCAGACGCAACCCGCCTTCCACGCCCAACTCTACGCACCACCGCCTCCCTCACTGCCCACTTTTGATAAAGGCTAATCAAAACGGCATTTGCTAATTATGCTAACTATGCTAACTATCCTAATGTGGCTAAAAGTGCAAACATAGCGATCAGCATCATCAACTGACTCAGGAAAACACATTTTTAAAAATGCTAATTATGCTAACTATGCTAGTTATGCTAACACAGCTAAAAGTGCTAGCATAGCGATCAGCATCATCAACTGACTCAGAAAAACACATTACCTAAAATGCTAATTATGCTAGCTATGCTAATGTCGCTAAAAGTGCTAGCATAGCGATCAGCATCATCAACTTACTCAGAAAAACACATTCCTCCATTGGTGAGAGCTATATGTCATAAGTTGATAAAAAAACCACTTTTTCCAAAATGGCGGCTTTTTTGTTGATTTTATCTCCATAGCAACCATTTTATGTTTTGGTCCCCTCGGGAGGACGAACAGATTGCCGTCAGTTTCGGACAAATCGGTAAAAGTAAACTTTTTGTTGTCCTTAGCAACAGTGGTTTTATGCTAACCACGCCCACATTCCTTATATGTCCATATCCAGTGTTTTTCAATGTATTCTGTTTCAGGCATTAATGCATGCATTCAAATTTCACAGTAGTCCTTTGAAAAACATAGGAGTTATAACAGTGCGCGACTTTGCGAGCTCGCCACGCCGATGCCGTTCAAAATCTACAACTTCTAATTGCAACATTTTTTTCACAGTAGCTTGCCGTTTTTTGTCTACACCACATTTGCACTAAATGGTGTCATTTATTTCTTTATAAAGACTTTATAATTTGTTCACAGAATTAATATCTAATTTTCAGCTATTATTTTAAATTAAGCAATGGCTATGGCTTTGTTTTCAAAGAGTTAATACAGTGTGTCTATAATACTTGACTTATTCATTTTTTATCCTGTTTAACAATTTTGTACTAAATAATGGCTGCTGTTCTATTCACTATTGTTTTAAACTGAATTTTACTGATATTTCCAAATGAAAATTGTCATTGTTTGTCAGAGACAGAGTATTACTGATTTCAGCAATGTTACACAAAGTCTGTTTTTTCATTACACCAAATAGGACACAAGTTCTGACATGTCATGGTGTTTAAAAAATAAATGAAATATTTTCCAAAAAGCTGTTTTAGAGTTCTTCTTTCTTAAAGTTTAATATATAGTGAGTTGTTAGAGGCGAGATATATCGATTATGCTTATTATAAGCCATATCGTATTAGTATACTTATGCATTGAGCAACCATAATGATTTCAAAACATCTTTGGGATATCCCCGACACGTGTGTCTTGGTTTCGCGACTGTATTTTGAAGTACATTTTGTTCGGCCCCGTACGCGATTTTCGGCCCATTAATTTTTTTGACGGGATCGCTGGCCGTGATGTCATCGTCTTCGGGGGGGTGACGTTGACTTTGTGGAAAATTCATTTGCAATTTATCCCAGGTGTGTGCACATTTTGGTGACTTTTCGAGCATGCGGCGGGGGTCAAATTATTGCACAGGTGTGCCTTAGACTGCCCACAAGAAAAGGCCACTCTGAAATCTTCAGTTTTGTTTTATTGAGGGGGTCAGGGGACTCAGACAACCAGTCAGTATCTGGTGTGACCACCATTTGCCTCATGAAGTGCGACACATCTCCTTCGCATAGAGTTGATCAGGTTGTCCATTCTGGCCTGTGGAATGTTTGTACACTCCTCTTCAATGGCTGTGCGAAGTTGCTGGATATTGGCAGGAACTGGAACACACTGTTGTATACGCCGATCCAGAGGATCCCAAACATGCTCAATGGGTGACATGTCTGGTGAGTGTGCTGGCCATACAAGAACTGGGATGTTTTCAGCTTCCAAGAATTGTGTACAGATCCTTGCAACATGGGGCCGTGCATTATCATGCTGCAACATGAGGTGATGTTGTTGGATGTACGGCTCAACAATGGGCCCCAGGATCTCGTCACAGTTTCTCTGTGCATTCAAAATGCCATCAATGAAATGGACCTGTGTTCTTCGCCCATAACACATGCCTGCCCATACCATAACCCCACCACCATGGGCTACTCGATCCACAACATTGACATCAGAAAACCGCTCACTCACATGACGCCACACACACTGTCTGCCATCTGCCCTGAGCAGTGTAAACCAAACCAATCATTCTCCCCTTCTAATTTTACAGTTGAATGTTTGACTTCACTGTGCACATTGATGTTCAGAGGTCATCTCAATAATGCCACATTAATAGCTATTGTTTTGGTGTTTTTCGACATAAAGGAAGAGTGGATCAAAACCAGTCTGTTCACCTGATAATTTCACCCTACATGGTAAAGGGACTTCTGGTAGTAATTTTCTTTCATTAATTGCAAAATGAGGTAATTTAACGACCTTTTAAAAATGTGTCCACCCTGTGATGTTACTCCATGGACGCCTCTGCGCTCCACACTCGCCCCGTGAGCTCCTTGTCTCTCCCTTCCAATCTTCTCCGACACCCGTCGCGAGGGGGGCGCCATGGAGGAGCGCTTCGTGCTCCCTGACATCCGGTCCCTGCGCGGGGCGCGTCTACCGGTGGACGGAGAGAACTGGGTCTCTGAGCAGAGCAATTGGACTTAATAAGTTTTGCGCTTGAGGGGAGGGGAAGATGCTTAGTTACAGGAGGGAGCCTTCCAGACCTCCATCTGTCCCGCAGCTCTATGGCCGCATTTACACTGCAGGTCTTGATGCTCATATCCGATTTTCTGACTATATCCGATTTTTTTGACGACCCGCTTACATCATCTTTTAAAAGTGACCCGTATCCGATTTTTGCATTTACACTATACAATGCTGAAACTATCAAACGTAGACGTTCTGAGGACTACGTAGCAGCATTCCGCATTCCGCGGACCTCTTTCGGACTTTTGTAACTGCGGTTGTCATGGAGGCAACGCGGCAACGGAAGAAGGCGTTGCACTGGGCGCTCCTGAGGGGATGCACGGGAGAGGAAAAGAAGGAGGGCTGCTCTGCTCTCTCTGAGTTTTGAATGAGGAAGTGTTTGCAGATGTGCTGTATTTACAGTTGGATCCAAGTGTTGAACCTTTCCTGCGCGATGACTTCTCTTTTCCGACCGTAGTCAGAAACACATGGGAGATTTCCTCGGGGTTCACTTTTCCGTTCTGTACCCTCAGCCTGCAGAGTGGGTTAAGAAAGACTCCAAAACTTTTGGGCGAGACACCTTATTTTTAATTTACGGTTCTCCGACAGTCCCCTGCTCCGCGCCCACACCCACTCTCCTCTCCTTACACACACGCAAGCACGCACGCGCGCTCGCACACACACACACGGCCCCCATCATACACGCCCCTCAAAGAAATAAACGGCTTCTAGCCTGTTCCATAGCAACGGTGTCCCGCTTCATTAGTTACCGTTTGCGTCCGGACCGGACATAACAGCGGTTTCCGACTACGGTCTGAAGCCTGAGGCTGAAAGGTAACATGCTGACAGCAAAATCGGCGCACAAAAAGCACCTTAATAAGTCATGTGATCTCATTTGGTGATCATCCTGAATTAGCATTACTGACGTCCGACTCTCATTAAGTGGGGAATATCCGATTTGTCTGCTTACATGGCACACGCAAATGCACGTATCCGATTCGTTTCCGATTTATTTCCACATATGAGAGAGGCCTGTATCCGATCTGAGAAAAACAGAATCCATGCGCTTTTGTCACCGATCATATCCGATCTGTGCCACATGAGAGGAAAAAAAATCGGAATTGGGTCACTTGAACCATGCATTGTAAAGGCGGCCTATGTGAACGAGCAGCCGAATTCAGGAGAACCATATCTCCATCTAACACAGTGTTTTTGGGGCGGTGTGAGCTTTTCAATGCAAAATGCCGCTCAGTCCTTAGAAACCGTTCAAACAATCACGTGGATTTGTGTTTCTAGTCGGGTCCTGACAAAATAAATGCTGATGTTATTCCCACATATTTATGTGCAGCCAAGCTGCAGATTGCAGCTTTTCCCGCATCGATTCATGTTCATCCAGGCTACATGTTGTTGTTAGCGCATGTTGACCTTCACCTAACCGTTCTTCCCACTTTGTTCAGCCACAAATAAGCACTGACCACAAAATGATGAGTGAACAGGCGCTTCATAATAACCATAACATTAATAAAAGCACGTTTAAAAGATCATCTCGTAAATTATGGAGCTGTACTCTAAGGTACATTCACTCCTGAGCATGTGCTGTATTGTAGTGGCGATCACGTGCACGTTGGGTCTAATGGCACCAAAGGATTGTGGGATGCGGCTGGGCATGGGTTTTTTTTTTGTTGAACCATGACTGAAGTGTCTAAGACAGGGGTGTCAAACTCATTTTGGTTCGGGGGCCACATTCAATCTGTCTGATCTCAAGTGGGCCGGACTAGTAGCGTACAGGGGAAATAAAGCTTTATTCTTGTTTTTTTACCCAATTGGAAAACATGCCTCAACCAACATGGTAGCCTAACCATTTCTTATTACACATTCATTCACAGAGGCCAATGGATCTTAAATAAAAATAATTTCACTTTAAAAATATTGGTTTACAGTAAACCCTTGTTTTTCGCGGGGGTTACGTTCCAAAAAGAACCCGTGATAGGCAAAATCCGTGATGTAGAAACCTCTATATTTTTAACAAGTATTCAATTAAATCCTCTATTAAACATTGAAAAGAAAGATCAAACAATTTTACAGGCTCAAGCATTTGTTTCACAAATAAAAGTACTTTAGAAACGTTTTTTCAACAAATAACTTCTGTACTGTACTGTCAAATAATAATTTTAATCATCAATGTGAACAGAAGGCTTCAAATCGCGGAGATAAGCCCCGCCCACCGCGACCTGAGAGTAATTGAATTAAAAGGGAGAAAATTTAAAATGATAATAAAAAAAAATACAAAGTACAAACGGAAAAATAGTGACTCAGGTGTATTTCACTGCTCTTCATACTGAGCCGCTGCATCCTGACTCCGTTCTGCAGTGTTTTCTTCTTTTGAACCCCGCGGTGCAGCTGTGTTTGTTCGGGAGAAGAACATAGTGATAGGCAGGTGCTGTCGCTCTTTTCTATGGGTTTTAGAGAAACTCGAAATTTCAAGAGAATTTGCACGTACGTGTTGTAAATTTGGCACGCTGATTTACGTATGTGTACATATTAAACTGCAACGTTATTGACGCACAGGTAGAGAAAAAGCGGAGTGACTATTTAGCCAATCAGAATGCAGAACACAATGCACGATGCAAATCCGTACAGTAGCGAAACCCTGAAAAGTAAACCGCGTTATAGCAAGGGATCACTGTATTCAATTTTATACAAACTGAATATTTTAAATCTGACACTGAAGCAATCCTGATAACAAATTCAAGAGGGGCTACAGAAAAAAATGAAACATCTGTCTAAAATGTAAACGTCCAAACGATGAAAAATTGCACTAAATTAAACTTGCAAACTTGTGAACATAACAGTTTGGAGTTAACCTCCTTTCTCTCCTGAATCTTCACCAGACCGTCAATATCAGGATTCAAATCCTGTGCAGAAACACATTTACTTTCATTCAAGAGTGCAAAACACAATGAAATTTCCATTATTATTATTATTCATTATTATAAGAATCTTTTCCTGGTTTCTGCCTGAATTTTGTGGCAACACCTGCCTTCTTCCTGACCTTTAACAGAGCGCCATCAGTGACCAAAATTACTTAATGTGACCAGTTCACTACAACATTGTCCAGCACAGTAACTAGAGAGCCGACTATGTCATCTGTGGTTGCTGTGTCCATCAACTCCAGAAACTCTGCTGTGACGATCTCTTTAACACCTCTAATAAATATGCACAGCTGTACATATCTGTGATGTTGGTGCTTTCATCAATAGTGACTGAAAATACTGTAGCGACCTGGGGGTTGGCCCTACCTTCAGCCCCTAAGGCTCATGGGAAGTGGGGAGCTTAGGGTGAAACCTTGAGTCAGAGGGCTGGAAGCTGAAGTGACCCTCCATGCTGTTTGGGCTGTATGAGTACTTGGAATAAACGGGCTAGATGCTCAAAAGGAAACATTGTCTCTCCTGTTTATTCTGTTTGAGACTGTCCGGGGTCGTGCGGTGTATGGGGCACGGACAGCTCTCCTACGAAGCCATCTAAATTAGCAGTTGGTTTTAGCTACCCCACGAAAGTGACAGTCCGGCTGGATCGTTACAATACAATAAATGACTGGATTCCTTAATATGGCTGCCCATGTTTCCTCAGAGATGTTGGATCTGGAGTTGTAATTCTTGACACTCATGTTTAAGGTCGACTGCTTTTTGAGAACAAGACTTCTGCAGCCTTCAGCATTTTTCAATAAATTTACCATCAGAAAATGGTTTGGATGTTTGCTCCTATTTGTTTGCAATTAGGTAGCTAGCTTTCACTGCTACATCACTGTTGTCACGGCTGCAGTAAATCCAGATGGTTATTTATCGGTCCAGCCAATAGTTGCTAAATCTTTTTTTTTTCTTAACTGCAAATGGTGAAACTTTTTTTTGTGGAGAGTCTCATAGTGGTGCTGAATGTTATATTCTTGGAGAACCTGTTGATGACATACCAAGCTTGCAGGTTTGCATTCAGCTCTGTGAACAAATGAAACACTTTCCATGTTCCGGGAAAGCTCAGGACTTGACTTTAACCTTTTTTGTTTTGACAACATTTTGGTCTTTATTGTGTCACTATTGATCATCCTTCAGTGATGAAGCTCACAGGGAACCAAACTACTGCATACCCAGACACAGACCTGTTAGGTTTCGTTTTTGGCACATGCAGAGTTATGTTGTTTCACCTGTCAAGCTTTTCCTTTGCTCACCCTAGTGGCGGTATTGCGCATTTTGGTTATTTCTTTAAAAAATCATAACTTGCCACAGAAATGGACTAGAAACGTGCTTTTTTTAAAACATCCTTATGATTTTTACTCTTCATGTGTGGGTGGGCCGGACTAAACCACCTGCCGGGCCGGATACGGCCATATAGACCATATCAAACTTAAATTTGCTTTAGTCTGCTTCAGATTTTTTGAAGAGAGCACTGCAGTGTAGTAGGTAACACTAGTTAAGAAGTTTTCATGCTGCTTCTAATCACTGCTATTTCACATTTGTTCCTAATCAATAGTTAAGAAGTTTTATTTACTTTTTGCTCTGACTGCCTTGACGTTCTGGTTTTTGTTACTTTTGCAAAGTTACATTTACTTTTTAGTTACTTTAGTTACTAAATTACATTAAATAATTGATAAACTAAATTAAATTAAATTACTGAGATCATTCAGCTTTTGACTAGAAATACTTACTGCTTACACTCTTGTAAAGAAAAACAAAATTAAGTAGTTTGACATTCTACTGCATTAGAGTCTGAGATTCAGGTATTTGGAGTTGCCTTTGATTCTTTGACATT
>CM074505.1:0-22170 GCA_037389245.1 Oryzias sinensis
GCACTTGGGGAATTGTGGAGAAAAATAAACCAGTTGCAATTGGAACATGACTGCCTGGATCTGTGAAACACCCATCCTCATCACAAGTGGTGTCAGAAGTGGGATGGCAAGTCGTGGCAAGAAGGCAGCTCGCCATCCCAGGCGTAGTGGATTACGCTCACAGCCCCAAAGAAAACCAGACCGGGCCACAGGTGCGGAAGCTGAGTGGGACACAGAAATGACCTCGGATGAGGAAGAAGAGAAGCCCCACCCTGGCCTGGGACCATCAGGTGGAACAACTGACCTGGTTACCATGATGAAAACCTTCCTGGAGTCCCAGCAGCAGAGAGAACAAGGTCTCATACAGGAGTTACAAAATCTTAGGGTGGCCCTCCAACCTTCAGCCCCAGCAGTAACAACACCAAGCATGCATTCAGCCAGCAGCCCAAGATTGGTACTTCCAACACCCTCTGCTGGTCGTAGTGCTGGTACCCCCTCCACATCCTCATCTGAAGCTGAAACTGGGACTGACCGGCAGAGACCTAAGCCCAGGCCCAGGTACTACATGCAGCCAAAGATTCCTCCCTACCAGGAGGGAGAGGATATTGAAAACTATTTATTACGTTTTGAGCGGATGGCCAAGACTTGGAAATGGCCAGAGACAGAATGGGCATGCAGGCTGGTTCCTCTTCTCTCAGGAAAAGCCCTAGATGCATACACAGCCATGGATGAGGACAAAGCTGATTCCTACAAAGACCTGAAAGAAGCTTTGCTAACAAAGTTTGACATCTCTCCTGAGACCTATCGACAGAAGTTCCGCTGTGCATCTGTACCTCGGGGAGAAACACCTCTGGAGACCTATCATCGGCTGAAGGGACTCTACCGGCGTTGGATTCAACCGGAGCGGCGGACCAAGGAGCAGGTTGGGGAATCCATCATCCTGGAACAACTTCTCTACGTGCTTCCGCCGGAAGTGAGAACCTGGGTCAAGGAGCATGAACCGGGGGATGGATCAGAGGCAGCAAAATTGGCTCTTCAGTACCTCAATGCTCGGAGAGGAGGACCTACTACACGATCCACCATGGCAACTCGACCCATCAACGTAGCCCAACCCACCACAGACGTACGTCCCCCAGTGTTTCCGACACCACAGCTTGGGACAGAGCGAGACGCAGCGGTGAGACACCGTCCAGGTATTTCCAGCTCAGTGACTGCTCCGCTTGGAACTGGTAAGCCACTGATTTGCTATTATTGTCAGCAAGCCGGACACAAGGCTTCAGTTTGTCCACTGAAAAAAGCAAAGGTCACAGGGGCTTGCTATGTACCCAGAAATGAAGTGGAACCATCAGCAAATGACAATGTCAGGAAAAGAACTTATAAAACAGTGACTGTGAATGGTGTATCAGTATTGGCTTTAATTGACAGCGGTAGCTTTACCTCACTGATTAGCAAACGTTTGGTACCCATTGGTAGTCTGGACTATGGTCATCTTACAAATGTGGTGTGTGTTCATGGGGACAATCATGCTTATCCTCAAACGGAAATAACTGTGGACATTAATGAACAGCCCTATCTTCTGACTGTTGGGGTGGTTGATAACCTGCCTGTAGACCTGCTTTTGGGTAGAGACATACCAGTGTTGGTACAGTTACTACAAGGGGAAAGTTCAGGGGATGCTAATCAGGGTCATCACCAGAACAGTGTATCATGCCCAGTAATTACCAGAGCCCAGGCAAAAACTGGGGTTCTGCCTCTACCAGACTTGGATGAAAGTTTATGCGAAGGGGGTGGAAAAGGGCCAAAAAAGTCTAGACGACAACGGCGCTTTGAAAAGCAACTGGGCATAACTGAACACAATGTACAAGGTTTGAATGCTGATAAAATGTGGGAAATACCTGAAAACTTAGCAGAGTTACAAAAACAGGATGACACATTGAAACATTTGTTTAAAAAAGTGAAGAATATTGAAGATGTAACCAGTATGGGGATGGATTGCTTTATTATTGAAAATGGGATGTTGTATATTTTGAATGACAACCACAAACGTCTTGTAATCCCGGTAAACTGTAGACCTATCATCATGCATTTAGCACACACAGTTCCGTGGGCAGGACATCTTGGGCGCCACAAAACATACATGCGCGTTAGCTCCCGATTTTATTGGCCTGCTATGTACACAGACATTCACTCATACTGTATGACCTGTCCAATATGCCAGAAAACAGCAGCTCCTCGCCGGTTGGATCGGGCCTGTCTTCAGCCGCTTCCAGTCATCTCCACACCCTTCCAGAGGATAGCGATGGACATTGTCGGGCCACTGGAGAAAAGCAGCCAGGGACATCAGTACATTTTGGTCGTTTGTGATTATGCTACTCGATACCCAGAAGCATTTCCCCTACGTACAATCACTTCATCAGCAATCATTCATGCACTAACTGAACTGTTTTCTAGAGTCGGGATCCCTGATGAGATACTGACTGACCAGGGAACCAACTTCTGTTCACGCTTGATGCAACAGTTCCACAGACAGCTGGGAATCAAATCCCTCAGAACTACCCCATACCACCCAGAGACTGATGGACTGGTGGAAAGGTTTAACCAGACTTTAAAGCGGATGCTGCGAAAATTTGTGTCTGAGACTGGTAAGGACTGGCATCGCTGGCTACCTTTTCTACTCTTTGCTTACAGAGAGGTTCCTCAGGCATCTACTGGGTTCTCACCGTTTGAGCTGCTATACGGGAGGAATGTTCAAGGACCTCTGGATCTCCTCAGTAAAGCATGGGAAGGATCGACCAGCAACCAAAAAGAAACTGGTGTGGTGCAGTTCATCCTAGAGATGAGGGAGCGTCTAGCAAGATACCAAGCAGAGGCTGAAATGAACCTAAAGGAGGCTCAAAGAGCACAGAAGACTTGGTACGACCAACAGGCACGTCACCGGGCCTTTAGACCAGGCCAGAAGGTTCTGTTACTCCTCCCTTCTTCAACCAGCAAGTTACTGTCCAAGTGGCAAGGGCCATGTACCATCAGCCAGAAGATGGGGCCAGTCACTTATGAAATTCATCATCCAGACAAGAGGAAACAGTACCAGACGTACCATGTCAACCTACTGAAGGAGTGGAAAGAGCCACACCACAGCCCACCAGAACCAGTTGGTCTGGTAGTGAAAGAATGTGAGACAGAAGAGGACACAAGTTGGCATAACTTCACCAAGATGACGACACCTGAGCTGTCTCATCTCACCGAGACCCAAGAGACACAGATACAGCAGGTGTTACAGGCGGTACCATCATTATTCAGAGGCAAGCCAGGCCGTACCAACCTTACAAAACATGCAATCCGATTGAAAGACAACAGACCCATCCGTCAACGGCCATACCGTGTCCCGCAACAGTTTGTGGGAAGACTGGGTGAAGAAATCACATAACACACAACATGCAGGAGTTGGGAGTGATTGAACCATCAGACTCCGAGTGGTGCAGTCCCATGATCCTCCTCCCAAAGAAAGATGGTTCGCTTAGGCCCTGCATAGACTTCAGGAAGCTGAATGCAGTCTCTGAGTTTGATGCGTATCCTATGCCAAGGGTGGATGAATTGCTCGAAAGGATTGGAGCGGCCGGATACATCACCACCCTGGACCTCTGTAAGGGATACTGGCAGGTGCCTTTGGAACCAGCATCTCGACCCTACACCGCCTTTCGCACGCCTGCAGGTCTTTTCCAGTTTACGGTCATGCCATTTGGCCTCCATGGAGCACCAGCAACCTTCCAAAGGTTGATGGATAAAGTCCTTCAGGGGTGTGAGAATTTCAGCGCAGCTTACCTTGATGATGTGGTTATTTTCAGTAACACTTGGGAAAACCACCTCCAGCATCTCAGGAGAGTCCTGGATGCCATTCAGCAGGCCGGGCTGACCTTGAATAGTGAAAAATGTGAGTGGGCAAGAAAAGAGGCAAAATACTTAGGCTACCTTTTGGGACAGGGAGAGGTGCGGCCCCAAGTGGACAAAGTAAAGGCCATTCTCGACTGCCAACGTCCAAGGACCAAAAAAGAAGTTCGGTCCTTCTTGGGTTTGGCGGGATGGTATCGTCGCTTTGTGCCACAGTTTGCAACCATTGCTGCGCCCCTCACGGCCCTCACAACCAAAGCACAGAAAAACCCAGTACCATGGGATGATGAGTGTGAAAAGGCCTTCAGAGCCCTAAAACAACAGCTATGCTCTTCTCCTGTTCTTCGCAGCCCTAACTTTGAAAATAAGTTTCTCGTCCAGGTAGATGCTTCAGCTGTGGGAGTCGGAGCAGTCCTCGCTCAAGGAGAAGAAGGAGCTGAGCAGCCCATCCTATACCTCAGCAGAAAACTACTGCCCAGGGAAACGAGGTATTCTGCAGTGGAGAAGGAGGGGTTAGCCATCAAGTGGGCCCTGGAAAGCTTACGCTATTATCTCCTTGGAAGAGATTTTGATTTGGAGACTGATCATCGTGCCCTCACCTGGATACATTCAATGAAGGACCACAATAATCGACTGACCCGTTGGTATCTCGCACTTCAACCATTCAAGTTTACCATCAGACATCGGCCCGGAAGGACCAATGTGGTGGCTGACTATCTCTCACGGTTGCCACACAGTGTCAACCTGGAAGAGGAGGAGGGTGATGTGACGGAGCACCTATAGATGCAGTCACCTGCGCACACGCACACACAAACACAAACACAAAAGCATACACACGCAGTTTTTCCACACATATTAACCTCTCACCGCATTTTCAGACGCTGTGTCGCGAGGCAGGCGCTCCTTGGGTGGGTTGTGTTGAGGGTGCACACTCAATGCGCTTTACCGGGAGCCGTTACGGACCGCGAGTTTCAAACGGAGGCGACACCTGATCAGCTGTGTTAAGACGCGACCGGCAGCAGTGGGCGGAAATGACGTCATCACACAAATGGGGGAAAAAACAAATTATTCATGTAAATATATTATTTATTATTGTTTGTAGCATTTTGGGATGGAGGGATTTATTCTTAAATGGTTTGGAATTATTCTATGTTTTTTTTAGTTTATTTTCTTTGTAAATGGGTGGCAGAAATTGCCATAATGACAAGCAAAGGACTAATCAGAGGAATATGCAGAATCCAGCCTAATGGGAGGGGCTTAGTGTATATAAGAGGGAGAGGTTAGTTGCCGCAGGCGGGCAATGAGGGAAGACATGGATGTGCTCTTCTCCTGTGTAATGCTGTACAACATATGTAAACTTTCACTGAGGATTATTGCACTTGGGGAATTGTGGAGAAAAATAAACCAGTTGCAATTGGAACACGACTGCCTGGATCTGTGAAACACCCATCCTCATCACAACATACAAGTGAAGAAGGTATACGCCAAGTAGCGTCTACACAGCCGCGAAGAAATAATGACGGAAATTCTAAAATATCCCCGAACTAAGCACCAGTTGGAGCTACTGGTGCTTTAAATATTCATGTTTTCTTTGTATGATTCTGACAAGCGCGTAAATACTTACTCTCTTCTTCTGAGTGAAAAGCGAGTTTAAGAAGCGTAAAGTTGCGCAGCGCCACCTTGTGTACAGGAGCCACCTTGTGTACAGGAGTATTTCTGTTTTACATTAAGCGCCATGTAATGTCAGGGAATGAAATTGCATGTTCGCTCGGCTCATCGTCAGCGAAAATCGCCTGGGTGTGAACATAGGTGCTCCATACGTTCTTGTAAAATACTTTTTTCTTTGTGTTTATTTGATTCTATTAAAGACATTTTGATAAGAACGACGGTACCAGGATTTAGCCGTAGCTTCAGCTGGTTTAGGAAAGGTCCTGCCCCTTTAACTGTCTCCACCAATCATTCTTGAAGGCTTAATCACATGTCATCAGTCTGACCAATCAGGAGTGGTTAAAGTCTTCACTTCCTTGTTTCAATTTAGCTCATAAGTCTCTCAGTTCTAACAAAAATACCAGCTAAAGCTCGTCTTAAGCGGTGTAGCTTTCCACAGAATCTGGTGTCAGACAGTGGAACAAGTGAACAAAACAATGGAGCTCAGAGAAGCTTGATTGTCTGCAGTCGCTGGATTTTCCAACTACCCCTGGCTGCAGCCTGCAGAATAGCACAACATAGTGGAATGCTGGAATGCTGAGGAATGTGTACACGCTGTGGAATGTTAACCCCGCCCACATTGAGCCTGTCTTCTTCTTTGGTTTTACAAGTTTCCATGTGCAATATTGCCACCTACCGGTTTTAAGGAGTTTTTCCTCACCGTGAAGGGGGGGGGGTCTAAGAACAGGAATATCAGTTTAGTTTAGTCTGTTTTGTTAAAGTTTAGTATTTTCCTAATGCATTCTTTGTATTCATGATCCCCTTTTCATTGTTTTTCATTGCACTAAATAAAAAAAAATATTTAATTGAATTAGAGAATTTATACAGTGATTGCTGTCTTCTTATGCCTTTTACAAGTTTCCATGTGCATGTATTAGGGAGTTAATAAATTCTGTCTGGCCTCACAGACTCAAAAAAATAACTCATTGGATGAACTCAATTTAATATTTTTGTCAGGATTTACATCCAATAAATATGAGTAACCCCACCTCAAAGAAAATACTTCCATGTAACGAAATATAATCGAGTTAGTCGAACTAAATTTTATCAAGAAAGGCAAAGGAAAAAAAAACAACCAACAGCGGTCTAATGCCAGATTCTAACTAAGAACCTCTGAGTTATAAACCCTCTAAGCCACTGAGCTATCACTCTGGTGATAAACTTAGGCCGCCGGTATAAATAAATAGATTCTTTATTTCTATAAATGACGCTCTTCGTGTATCGTCTTGTTGGGAGAAGCCGAGTTGAAACGATTTCATGCCACAGTTTCGTTTTTTACGTGGAAAAAACGAACTAAAGTTTTCACTTTTGAAAAGTCGAAGGATTTGAAGGACTAATAGTCATACCAGGCATTACATTAGATGAAGGAGTTGAACATTTTAATTATAGTTCAATGGTTAAAATAGGTGAAAAATTGTAGCCGTGAGACGGCAAAAAGCATAAAGAGAAACAGGGAAACGGTATTCAACAGCATGCCCCTTACTTGAACTCAATTATTTTGGATTACTGGAGTTATAGGGGAAACTATTAATACATTTTTTGTTAGGTCAATTAAATGTAGATACAATCTTTTAAAATAAATATTTTTAAATAAAACAAACAGAATTTTATTGTGTTACATGAAAGAGGGGCTTGAATCATTTTTTTGAGTGATACATAAAAAAAATTGCACCATTCAAATTTTCCTCCTTCTGTTCTCTTTCTTCCTCATACAATTCACAATGACACAAAATGTGCTCCACTGATTCTTCCCCTTTCCTGCAATCACAACTGCTGTGACAAAGGTGAATCAAATGCACGGGCTCAGCGTGGGCGGGGTTAACATTCCACAGCAGACGGGCTCAATGTGGGCGGGGTTAACATTCCACAGCGTGTTCACATTCCTCTGCGTTCAAAGCATTCCATTATGTTGACCCATTCTGCAGGCTGCAGCCAGGGCTTACTCGGATTTTCGGCACCAGGTGCATTGGGTTAAAGTGACTGTCTTAGCGCACAATGAGTCTCTCCTCTTAATGTCTTAAAACAACAACCAACACACATGTAAAAGTTTTTTAATCTTTTAACTTAAGTTTTAATACATCTTTTAGAGAAAAAAAACTGCAGCTTCCAGCTTTTTCTGCAACAATTATCACAACAATGCATGTAAGATCGCAGAGGGACTGTAGATCAATACAGACTATGAGCTTTTCCTTTTTTTCTTTTTTTATGCTGGTGTGCCGCGGGATTTTGTCAAGGTTAAAGTGTGCCGTGGCTCAAAAAAGGTTGAAAAACACTGGTGTAGACTACAGTTTGAACCACTTGAAGGCGAGAAAACCTGCTGTAACCCTTGTGCTTCCTAGGCACTTTAACATTGGGAGTTGGGTCATCTAGACCCACTAGACAGTGCTCTGAACCCTTTTTCTTCAATGATTTGTGATCTTCACTGGTGTCCATGGATTACATGAAATCTTTCCACCTTTATCCACTATTGTCTTGGTAGGGAGAACACGTCAATGTAAGGGTGGGGTCATCTAAGATAGCACAAGGGTTAATGACCACACTGACAAAAACACAGCAGTTGATGGTCTTGATGGCACACACATATAAAAATAACCTCATTGCGGTTTCTGTTTTACTTTGCAGAATACAGTTCCTAATTTAAAAGGAGAAACTAAACAGAAATACTTTTGTGTTTGCAGCCCATTACGTCCTAATTGTAGCCACATTTATTTAAAAGAAAATAGCTTAAAAAGGAAGCCTATGTCATGGTTTTAGGTTTTTCTGCTTTTGTGTTCAAGTTGTTTTTGGTTCTGTGATGTTTTGAGTTAACTTCCTGTTTTACTTTGTAGTGTTTCCTGGTTTGTTGTAATTTTGAGTTTTACTTTGGTCCCCATCCTTCCTGAGTGTTTCCACCTGTGTCTCGTTTGTCTGTATGTATTTAAGTCTTGTCATTTCTAGCCTGCCGTATGCCGTGGTTTTGGTTTTGTGTCTTTAGTTTTGTTTATTAAAGCCCCCGTTCCCCTGCAACCTCCTGCCTCCTCTCCTTCTCTGCACCTGGGTACTCCCTCATCCGCTCCCCGTGACAGCCTATTTAGATTTGATGCCACATTTGTTTTTCAGAATTGAAGTGAAATTCTCTTATTCTTGTGAACCATTTTAGCATATTCTATTGTAAATTACCTATTGTTACGACCCCGGCTGTGTGGCCAACTTTAACCCCGCCCGGTTATCATAATTTTCTTTATGTTACACATTTCTCCCTCCTCTCTGAAGAGGGACGTAACACCTGGTTATGTATTACTAATTTTCTTTTTTCAAAGAGACCAGTAAAGTAATTGCATTCTTGCTTCCTTTACTGAAACCATAAATCTTCTCATTGTTTCTTATCAGAGGCGTGTCTGTCATTTCTGACTGAATTTTATAATTGAGTGCTGATTTTGTAGCAGGAAGGGATGTTGATTGACCTGCAGGCAGAAGCTATAAGGAATTTAAGGCGGAATGACTTGAATGCCTGGACTGCAGACTGAAACCTCACGCTGCTCCATTACGACCGTCTACAACAGCTTAACGACCCGCCTCCTTTCATTTTCAGACTTCCTGCTGCTAAGGAGAAGCGGCAACACTTTTCCTGCCTTCTTTCTGGATTTGTTATGTAATCCAGTTTAGGAGTTTATCTCATTAGGCCATTTGTTGTAAGGGACCTGAAGTTTTAGGAATCCAATGTTATCACTCCCAGCTCTTTTCATTACACTTACTGTAAATATTAACATCTGAAGATTTTTACATGATGTTCTCCCTGACCGCTCCCCTATCAGGGAATTCAGTCAACAAACTTGTTTTCAGTTTTAATTCCAACATGTCAAATATCATGGATAATATTGCTCCTAGTGAGGTGAAGGTGATCTCCGGTAGGAAAAAATCTCCATGGAGAAATTCCATTATTGTAAACAATGGAAAAAGAGAATGTCGGAAATTTGAACGGTAACGGAGAAAATTTAAACTACAGGTACATTATAACATTTATAAAGAGAAACTTCACTTATATAATTTACAACTGTGCAATGCAAGAAAGTCCTATTTTTCTGAAATTATTACCAAAAACTCCCATAATGCTCGGGTCCTATTTAATATAGTTGACAGGTTGACAAAAACCCCTCTGACAGTGGCACCAGAATTTTACTCCATCAAAGGCTGTAATGACTTTGCCAAATTCTTCAGGGACAAAATCAAAAACACTAGACAAACCATAGTTTCATCAACTACAAGTGAACCCTATCCACTAGAAACCAGTATTAATCCAATGGCTCAGTTTCAACCCATAAACAGCAAAGAACTGCTGGACGTTCTATCGCAACTGAACTCCTCCTCTTGCTGTCTGGATATTCTACCCATAAGCTTTTTCAAAAAGGTCTCAAAGACATTGGAACCAGACCTGCTCCTGACTATCAACTTGTCGTTAACATCTGGCGTTTTCCCAGATCCACTGAAAACAGCTGTAATTAAACCTCTTCTAAAAAAGGAAAGTCTAGACAAAACTCAAATGAACAACCATAGAGCGATATTAAACCTGCCATTTTTAAGCAAGATCATTGAAAAAGCTGTTTTCCATCAGCTAAATGAATTCCTAATAAAAAATACCTGCTATGATGCCTTCCAGTCAGGCTTCAGACAGAATGACAGCACTGAAACGGCCCTGATCAAAGTGATTAATGACATACGTTTCAATACAGACAGTGGGAATATGTCAGTGCTAGTTCTACTGGATCCCAGTACTGCGTTTGATACAGTCGACCATGCAATACTATTCAGACGACTGGAAAGCTGGGTGGGTCTCACTGGGCCAGTATTAAACTGGTTCAAAACGTACTTAGAAAACAGGAAATATTTTGTGTCCATTGGTAACTTCACTTCTGAGCCAGTAAAAAATTACATGTGGAGTACCCCAAGGCTCCATCCTGGGACCACTTCTATTTAACATCTACATGCTCCCACTGGCACAAGTGATAAAGAACAACAACATTAGCTACCATAGTTATGCAGATGATACACAGATATATATTAGACTGACACCAGGCGACCGAGTCCCTGTAAAAGCCCTTGGGAAATGAATTGAGGACATTAATGACTGGATGTGCCATAATTTACTTCAGCTAAACAAAAACAAAACTGAGGTCATTGTCTTTGGGGCTAAAGAAAAAAGGTTGGACGTCATTATAGACATGGCCGGCCCTCCCTATACGCGAATTACGCAGCCGCGTAGGGCCCCCGTCATCACCAGGGCCCCGAAGTGGCGAAAAAAATGAAATAAAGAAAGACCCAAATCTGGCAACCCACTTGATAGAATTTCCGTACCAACGTGCGCTCTGAATGTTGTGCAAAAGAAACTTGCACTTTTGTGATCCCCCCTTCAACACACCTGAACCAATCTGGCAACCCAAATAAGGGCATCACGCCCCTCTTTGCAACGATTGGTCAACATCATTCCATCTGAGCCATACACAGTGTGCATTTACGAGCGCATTTTTGTTTCAATAAAGTTGGGAAAAAGAAAAAAAAACTAGCACATTTTATCACACTGATTAAAGCGACAAGACAACTTCATGCCAAAGATACTTTATCCACCATTAGGAGCTGAAAAAAGATGAACTTCAACATCAATCTCAAGGTAAGTTTGGAGGATGTTGGGGCCGTATTTATACATTATCCTGCCTTTCGGTGCAGCTGCGCAATTTACGTCAAATTATACTAATCGATCCGAGGTGAAGATTGCACATAAACAGCCCCGTCATTTACAATGTAAAACTCGAAAATAATTCTGATATCCAAGTTTCCAAGATCATGAGGTCGGACATGACCTTCCAAAACGGCTAATAGCAGAGAAAAGTAAATAATAATTATGGTATGGTGGCTGAAAAATGTTTTAACTCATGTTATAATCGTATTGTTTAATTGTTTTGCTAACACATATAGTGCGTTCTGCATTTTCCGGTTTATGTCATTAAAAAAACTGTTGTTTATTATAGCAGGTCAGGTAGTCTGACTTTTTCAACATTGAATGTGTCTTAAAATCTTGCATTGGCATGAAATATGTAGAATCAAAACTGCCAGATACATAGGAAATAAATATTTCTCATTTATAAATGATAAACAAAATAAATGTACTAATTTTAAAATCATGAACGTAAAATAATAGACAAAGAAGTGTATAAGTGCTTATATTTCCATTTATACTCAAATTATTGTTCACATTTATTATTTATAAATGGGTACATTTTTTCTTATTTGTATTTTGCAGTTTTGGTTTTCCATAATGATGTTTTGCACAGTTCCGTCTCAGCCAACAGTTTCTTCTGCTCTCAAAACGTATTGGAGGTGGTGCAGCGTCCACATCCCAAGATGTTCCTGACTTCACTAAGGATGTAATCTCAGGTAATTTTATAGCATGTAAAGTAATAAAAAAAAAAACAGTGTCTGCATAACCCCTTATATTTATAAACAGCTGCTGAAGAGAATGGAGTCCCAAGTTCTTCGTAATTAAATTAATAAATATCACCTCATGCAAATAATCAAACAATAAATCTCTCATAAATGTATAAAAAGATCATGAAATTGTGAAAAACCTGCACACAGATTTTATATGAGCCATTATTAATATTCTGCTATAGATATTTTATTGGCTTTATCAGTGATTATTCTATAGTAATAATTCTTGTTTTTTAGCTGCAGAAGAAACTCCTTTCCCCACTTCTACTGTTGAAAGGGAAACATTTGACCGTTTTACTTTTCACTGTTTGCTTTTATTGAAGTTCTGTCTCTCATGTTCCAGAGGCTCCAAGAGAGCCGTGTATGGAAGAGGAGCCTACTGGATCCAAAATTCCACCTTCCTCCAATCCAATTGGTCCAGCTGAATGACCAACCACAGTCTATGATCCAGAAAGAATGGATTAGGTGCAGAGAGGTCCTTTTCAGACTGATAAAGACTTTGAATTTTCCAAAATCCCCTCATTGAGCTGTTGTGTTCTTTATGTTGGATTGTTTTATCATTATTTGATTTTCTGTTAAGTTGCTGTTTTTGAAAGTTGGAGTTTTGTGAATGTCATTTGTTGAGTGCTTAATGTTACATTAAAAAATATATATTTATATATCTATATACATTTGTCATTCATATTTATTTCTTTGCATTTAAAATTTGTTGTGCACCACTAAATGTGTATCCAACATGCAGGCAATATACTGTATTCAATTCTTCGGCAGCAACAATAATTCACAAATGTATTAATAGGGATTTCTCATTTATATTACAACAACAGTTGTGGTTTTTTTGGTGCTGCTGATCAGTTAGAGGGCCCACAAATTAAATTTTGCTTAGGGCCCCCAGAAGACCAGGGCCGGCCCTGGGGACAGATTCATATTCAAAGCCATTTTCAGTAAGGTGGAAGAAAAAACTACAGAAAAAAATTCCTCCTCGCAAGAGCCTGTTAATCTTTCAGCGGCACAAAAATAAATACTGCCATGGAGTAATAACATCATGGGGGTGTATTTATGAACGAATACATCCAATCTACACCATGTTTGTAATTTTATTATTTATAAATCTGCCACATTTTCCATGATCAGAACACAGCAGATTCATAAATAGTCTTCGTAAAATGTTCATATGTATTATGTTTTTACTCTGACAAATAGGTGTTATTCGCCGCGTTAAATAGAAGTGGTTCGCCTCCAGGCCAGGTGGTGGCGGTAATGCGCCGCTTTGTTTTCGTGTTAAGCGCCTTATGAACTTTTTTTTTTTTGTGTTTGATATTATTGTTTCTTTATTGTGCAAGTGAATGTGAATTTCTGTAAATTGAAAAATATGCAATAAAGTTTATCGGAAAAAAAGGATTGGAATTTTGGTCTCTCGGCTTTTTTTTTTTTTTTTAAACATTATTAATTAACACAAATAGAACAAATATGTATGACAGGAACAATAGTCATAACAACAACAATGTCAGGGGATGGTACATGTATTACAAAAAGATTACAGATGCTATGCATTGAAAATATTAAGAGACAGACAGTTTTCATAAATATGTATAGCCTTTTTTTGTTTAAACTATTAGAAATAGTATGTAAATAAGATTCTAATTCTTTAGTTATTAAAGGGAAAAAAAGTTGTGATGAAGAAAATTTTGATTTGTGAATATGAAATTTACCAAATATTATAATTAGATTAATTGCCAATTTTACGTTTGATCTTATATTCTTTTCGTGTAGGCCAAATATGATATGTTCAAATTTTATCTGATATTGTGAGTCTAATTTATAATTTATAAAACGTGCACAATCTTTCCAAAGTTTTTTAGTTGTATTACAGTTCCAAAATAGGTGACTGATTGTTTCTGGGTGTTCTTTACAAAAGGCACAGTTGGGGTCAATAGTCTTCTTATATCTGAGCATGTATTGATTAGTGGGATAGATTCTATGTAGGAGTTTGTAGGAGACCTCTCTCATCTTGTTATTAATTAATAATTTCTGATGCAGGGTCCAAACATTTTTCCAGGGCAAGTCAGGAATAAATTTTCTCCAATAAAAAACAGCAGAGGGAACAGAAATAACATTTTGCTGAAACAGAGCACGTATGATCTTGTTATTTTTTCTGGTACAGTTGAAACAGGATTTTCCAATAGTGGTGTCACTTAGAGATATGAAGGGAATATTTGCATCAAGTACAGTATTTTTAAAGAGTTCACAGATTTCATTAGTAACAGCATCAAAAACAATGGCATACTCTTTAGGAGGAACAGCAAGGTTGTATTTAAGGTTAAATTCTTCATATCTAAGTAATTGACCATTGTGGTTAAAGAGCTGACCCACCAGTAGGATATTATTGTCAAACCAATTATTGTAAAATAAAGATTTGTTCTTGTAAAGGATAAATCTGTTATTCCAAATAAAAAACTTATGAGGGGAAAAGTTGTGTTTATAGATAAGTGCCCATGAAAGAAGAGTTTGTCTGTGAAAAGCAGAAAGTTTCACTGGGATTTTGTCGATATTATAATGACAAAGCAGAAGAAAATGGAGACCACCTACTTTAGCAAACATTGTGATGAGGGAAAGTATTCCAAATGGAGAGTGGATTTTTTAAATATGACTTAATCCAGTTTATTTTAAAAGTATTATTTAAAGTAGTAAAATCAAGAAAATTTAGGCCTCCTTTTTCATAGGAGTTCATTAATACAGATTTTTTTAAATAATGAATACGGTTTTTCCAGATGAAGTTTAGCAGCATGTGATCAATAGATTTAAGAGTCTGATTGTCCAGGTGCAGAGAAAGAGCAGAATAAGTAAGTCTAGAAATCCCTTCTGCTTTGGAGAGTAAAATCCTTCCTCTCAGACTCAGGTCTCTCTGAAGCCATTGGTTAAAACGTTTCTTGGCTTTATCAATGAGGGGAGTGAAATTTAATGAGCATCTTTCTAAATTATTTTTGGAAATAATAATGCCTAAATATGTTACATTTTCTTTTACAGGAATGTTGCAGATGGATTCTAAAGTACAATCTTTAACAGGAAGAAGTTCACATTTGTTTAGGTTGAGACGTAGACCTGAGACATCAGAGAAAGACTGAATAAGGTTCAGAGCACAGGAGACTTGACTGCTGTCTCTTAAGAAAAGAGTCGTGTCATCAGCTAGCTGACTAATTAAAATTTCTTTATTAAGAACTGAGATGCCTTTTAACTTATGAATAGTGATATAATCAGCAAGGGTTTGGGTAACTAGAAGAAAAAGATACGGTGAAATAGGACACCCCTGTCTGATTCCTCTATTAAGATTGAATCTAGGGGAGGTGCCATTTTTTAGTTTGACAGAACAATTAGCATTATTATATAGAGTTTTAACTGTATTACAGAAGAAAGGGCCAAAACCAAATTTATGAAGACAGCTGAAGATAAAATGATGATTAACAGAGTCAAACGCTTTGTAAAAGTCTAAAAAAAGTTTAAAACTGTCATCAGAGATCAGGTCTGAGTAATCTAAAATATCAAGAACAAGACGAATGTTATTGGAGATGTGTCTGTTTTGCATGAATCCTGATTGTGTCTCTGCAATAACTGAGTTTAGAACAGATTTAAGTCTTTTTGCAAAGACAGATGCAAGAATCTTGTAATCATTATTTAATAGACATATGGGACGCCAGTTGTCAATGAGAAGTACATCTTTTTTGGGTTTGGGTATCAGAGTAAGAACGCCTTGATTTAATGTTGGAGGAAGGAAGCCTTTATCTATGCTCTCAATAAACACCTGTGTTAGAAAGGGGGTAATTTTATCACTAAATTGTTTATAAAATTCTCCCGTTAAGCCATCTGGTCCAGGAGATTTGTTATTCTTAAGGTGGTTAATAGAGAAAAGTACTTCATTTTCTGAAAGAGGAGAATCACGGAGATCCCGTTCAGAGGCCTGGATTTGTTGTAGATTATAGTTTAAGAAGTGATCAGGATCTTCGCTGGGTTCAAAGGCATACAGTTTACTGTAGAACAGGCTAACGTAATTTGCAATCATTTCGGGATCAGAGGTCATCTGGCCTTCAATGTTTAATTGCTGTAGTGTATTTGACTTGGCACGACGTTTCTCCAATTGAAAAAAATAAGAGGAATTATTTTCACCCTCTTCTAACCATTTCAGCCTTGATCTTACAAAGGCTCTTTCAGCTCTGTTCTTATAAATATTGTCTAATTCTTTTTGTAATAATGCCAAATTTATTTTATCATCATCTGATAACTCTGCAGGATTTCTTTCTGAAATTGTCATAATGTCATTGATAATTTGGCTTTCTTTAGCCTTTTTAGTTTTATTTAGTTCTGAACTAAGCGTTCTAAAAAATTTACTGATTTCAAATTTAAAAAGTTCCCAGTTTTTACTGTAACAGTTTTCTTCTTTTGCTAGATTATAAAAGCAAGAGATGACTTCAGAAACCTTTTGTTGTACTATGTCTAGCTTAAGCAGTGAGTTATTTAACATCCAGTATGCATTCTTATTTTGGGATCTAGTTTCGGATAATTTAATAGAAATGTAAATTGCTTTATGATCTGTTAGTGGAGAAGGAAGAATATTTACTTCAATATCATCTGCACCTAGAGCAGGGGTCGGCAACCTTTTTTACTCAAAGAGCCATTTGGGACCGCCCCTAATAAAAAAGAAAGCACCTGGAGCCACAACCCGTTTTGACATCATTATATATATTATGCATGTATATATTATATAAAGGTGCTCATTACGTCGATCTTCAATGACATGAGTGTAGATCGCGGGTCAGAAAAGATTTTTTAAAAAAGTACTTCTTAAAAATCTACCAGCCAATCAAAATCCTCACTGAGAAGTACGGGACTTGATTGACACGTAGATTGGCCAATCGGACATCGTCTGAAGCATACGTCGCTGCAAATGCACATTATGTTCTTTAAAGGATGATACAGCGGCCCCATGTGGGAGGAGCTACTGGTTCTGGTCTGATCGCTGCATGGAGCGATGTGTTTATCAATGCATGGTAGACACTGAGAATGTGGAGAGATCAGGTTTATTATTTTGAAGAGTTCTACTTGGTAATCATGTTTCCATGTTTGAGTTCATAAAATCATTCCAGGGAAAGTCTCTGCATCAACTCCCGCAGGGAAAGCTGTGTCTCAATCTGACGCCTGTGTTTGCATCTCTGACAGAGTTTGAAGCCAAAGCCCCTCCTCCGCCTGTTTACCTGCTTTTCCTCTCTACCTGTTCACCTGTTCACATCCTCTGCAGCTGAGAGTTGTTTCCCCCGCGCTCCCAGTGTATTATACACACAGAGAGCAAAATATGGTCATAGCAGGATGACACCGATAGTCGGGTCGCTCCAGCGCAGCACAAGGATGAAAGAGCTGGACGCAGGTTATGGCGGGGATAGAGCGGGTTAAGCAAATGAATGAAAACTCTCAGTCTGTCATCAGCGAGTTGGTCTCTGCCCCACGGCACGTCAAGTTCCCGACAGAAGATCGGAGTGTTTATTGAAGCCGCCCCGTTTGTCTCCTCCTGCTATCAGCTCTGCAGGTCTCGCCCGATAAATACGAGCTCATTACGAAGCTGTTTTTTTACGTGGCTCGCGCTTCGTACGGAGCCATCAGCGCCTTTGAAATGCCATGAAAAATGAACAAACTAAAATAAAATTGAATTATGTTGGAAAATATCTTTCGCTTTGAGATATTTCCATGCGTGTTCTATTAGTCGGGAGAGATAAAACGACCAAGATTCAGCCGGATAAAGTCACAGAAGGTTTATTCCCTAACAAAAGTTCTAAGACAGAATTAAAACAGATCTGGGTCCTCATTTTAGAAGGCCTTCAAAACGCAAGAAGTTACAGGCGCTTTACATGAAGGCAACAGGAGAAGAAGAAGACAATAAAATTATGCTCTGTTCAGACTTTTAAAGACAATTCAAATTTCCTCCTCCCATGGAAAACATGACGTCGAATCTCCGCCCTGGAACACTTGCATTGGCTGATCGATGATCCGTCTCCTCCTTCAGCCAATAGTCGACGGTCACTCTCCGGACCCAGTCCATCTCCCCAGGGGATGACTTCAAAGATTCGCCTGGTGCTTGTGATAAACTCAGACCCTTCCTGTCCGTAACAAACCAGATTGACAGCAGGATATCCATGGAGGTTCTGGGTCAAAGTTCAGTCTTTTGTTCTTCTTGAGATTTGGACATCCAGAGAAGTTCTCACAGCTATAATCTATTCCTCGTGGTTTAGATTAGACATTTCTGCTGACTGCTGTTTGACCAGTGCCCAGAGAGGTCAACCTCCCCCTCCTCTGTAGGGGAATGAGTGACAGCTGCTGTCTGTGAAACATCCTAAGGAATGTGAGGTCAACAAAGTTCAGGTAAAAGCACACACTTTAGCTATGGAATAAACTAAAAGGTGATATATGTAAAACAGAAAACGTAATAAAATAAGACAGAGAAACCCTTCTAAAGTGAGGACCAAAAATATAATTTCCTTCAATTATTATAAAATACTCATTATTTTCCAAAGTCACAGGGAGCCACAACAGAAGGATGAAAGAGCCACATGTGGCTTCGGAGCCATGGGTTGCAGACCCCTGACCTAGACAATCAGACACCAGCCAGTAATCTATGCGAGATTGTTTGGATCCATCATTATTACTCCAAGTGAAAACACAATCTGATGGGAATTTTTCTCTCCAGACATCTTTCAAGTTATATCTCTGCATGAATGAATGTAAGGGACTATCAGAAGAAAGAGCATGTGGGGGCCATCTGTCCAGCTGATTATTTAAAGATATATTAAAATCCCCTCCTATTATAATAATTGCATCAGGAAATTTGTTTAGACCAAAAATTACATCATTTTCAATCAAAGAAAGGAGCTCAACGTTTTCAAGTTTGGAGTTGTAACCATATATGTTAATAGTAATAAAGATCTTATTTTGAGTGGATATTATCAGAAAAACATAATGACCCTGACTGTCACATTTGCTCAGAAGAATGTCACCCTCAAATGTATTTTTAACTGTGAGAGTTCCAGCTGAATGCTGACTACCATGTGATGGATATAGACTTTCACCCCATTGAGATTTCCAGAAGTTTATATCATTACTGGTAGAATGTTATTTATTGAAAGAAAAAAAAGTCTGTTTTCAATTGTTTAGCGAATAGAAACAGCGCTTTACGTTTTATGGCATTTCTTAATCCCCTGACATTTAAAGAACCTAAAGATAAAGACAGGATTAAAAATAAAAAAGAGAGAAAAAATCAATCTGAGTAAATAGGAGTGTTGTTACTTTCAATCTGTGCGCCAAATTGCACGTAGAGTGGGGGAAAAATATTTTAAATAACCTTTACGCCACTTTGAAGAATTAAATTAAAATATACCAAAAAAGTGCAAATATATCTCACATTCAGAACTTGCTTTAGCTGCCAACCTGGATTTAAGACAAATAAAAACTTATTATAACATCTCAATGTAATGAACTGTAAACATGGCTTAAGGAAATAAACGGCAGAACACGTGAGTTCAGAACAGAATGAATGTTTTCCTCAAGACTTTAACAGCAGAAGCTGCTCAGGATGCAGTCATTTCTGAGGGTCTGAGTTCTCAGGAAGACCCACTTCTTTACCGTTAATATAAGCTCGGGCCCCCACGGAGTAGGCGATTTTCCCTTCTTTTCTTGCTGCTTGTATTAAGGGCCAAAGCGCTGCTCTGGTGTCCCGGTCCGCTGGGCACAGGTCGTCCGTGAAGCGGAGATGACGCTCCTTCAGGATGGGATTGTTTTTTGCGGCTTTCCACACGGCATCTCTGTAGGTTCTGGATGAAAACTGGAGAATGATCCCTCTGGGCTTCCTCTCGTTTTCTTTCAGCTTTCCCAAACGGTGCACAGTGTCGATCACATCTGGAAGCTTCTGTTTTCCCTCCGGGAAAATCATTTGACAAATGTTGATGGTTTCTCTTCTCACATCTTCTCTGGACACTGTTTCCGGTACTCCATATAATTTTAAATTCCAGCGTCTTGAGTAGCGTTCAGACTCCAGGAGTCTTTCCTGTAGCCGCAGAACAGTAGCTTCATCTCTGTTTGTTTTCTTTTCAACTATGTCCATTCTTGTCTTTACATCTTATATTTCTTCAAAAGCAAAGTCAACGGATTTTTTTAGGCCCTCAATTTTGAGCGAATTGTCATTGATTAATTTCTCCATGGCGTCAAAGCGGATGTTAATCAGGCTTGAAAGAACATCAATAACATCGTTGTTACCAGCGCTGCTGCTTCTCCCCTCACCTCGCGGTGTTGCCAGTAATGCTTTTTTTAAAGCTGGTTCTTTACATGGGGTCCCTTCAGCTGAAATAGGCAGGGCTGGAAAATCTTCTTCATCCGGGATGATCATGTCTTGTTCAGGATTTGTCTTAGGAGTATAGTCGTGTCCTGCACCACTAACGGCACCGCTGCTGTTAGCCATGGCTTTGCTCTCCTTAGAGGTTCTTTTCCGCTCTCGAGATGGCATTGGACAGCAAAACTGTTTCCTTTTTGGTTATAACAGCAAGAAATGTGCAAGTAGCGTTCAATTAGTAGTTTTCCACAGTATTTTTCAAAGTTAGGCACAACAGGTTGAAAAGTAGCGTCTGTTCAAGCCGCCATCTTGGTCAGCCGTCCTCTTTCTTTTCTCTCATGCTGCTCTGAGTGCTCCCGCATGACGTCATCCTTGCTCCACAGCGCTCGTTCCACCTGCTGGCCATTTACAGTACTACACGATTTGTAATGAACCCACAACACTTGAAACAGTTTCAATATTAAACAATTATGAAATAATTAACAAAGGGGTGGCTTATTTTCACTGTCCCTACACTCTCCCCCCAAAATTTCAATGGTGTCCCGACATTACAAGAAACATTTTTCCTGATGTTATCAATCCACACATTAGCATATTTTACACTAAAGCAGTCCGTTCATAAGAGTCAGAGGTCACGTTAAGCCACAGACGCAACACTGATTTCCAGTAGTCCATATGGCAGGTATCTCTCCTTAATGCCACATGGTCTCAGTAGTTGATGTGCACGCCAACTGTCCACTGCAACATCTGTCGAACAAACAGGTATCTGCATCTGCTCTGAGTGAGGCACTTTAACCTTAAAGAAGTCTGCATTCTACTTTGTGTACTTCAGTAGCTCTAATTTGTGACTCATGTATTAAAAGAGCACCAATGTCAAAACTTAAACTTAATCATGTTTTGGTAAAACTATGAACTCAACTTTTTCAAATCACAACTCTTTTTACAACTTTTACTTAAGAAAGAACAAACACAAATCACATTCACTAGGCATGTGAAAATGTAGGCTGTCCCAATTGGTGATATGTAAACACCATTTGGGGTTTTCTGTTACAAAAAGGATACTTTTTCACTCTGTGGTGTGTCAGGATCCTCATCGTCACTGAAAGAAGAGGGCGATGACTCTTCTTTCTCTGTGTCAGGCTTTTTGTCAATCTCTGCTGGAGCAGCTGTTGTCAGTTCTGGCTCATCATCGTCCTTCTGCTCTGTCTGTGATGCCTCTCTGTTGTCCGGTTCAGAGTCTGCTGCTTCTGTTCCTCCCTGGTGCTCCCCTCGATCAGCTCATCTCGGTTTTAGTCCAACCATTGATGTCGACTGTTCCTCATCATCAGACACATATTCCTCTTCTTTTTGTTTCCGGTGACTAATTTTTCTCTTCTGTCCAGATATTGTTGGCTCAGGTTCACTAGTTAGTGGAAGAAAGTCACACGGCAGCAGAAGATTCCGGTGAATGATTTTAACACGGCCCTTTCCAGTCTCTGGCTTTACTTCATAAACTGGGCTTTCAGGGTGTTTTCTCTGGGTTACAATATACATCTTGTCTTCCCAATATGACCTCAATTTACCCGGTCCTCCCCTCTCAGTGAAATTTCGGACTAGTACTCTACAGCCAGGATTCAACTCTGCACCATATACTTTTTTATCATAGTGAATTTTTACTCTCACTCCTTCTTTGATGGCTGTTTTTGAAGCTAGTTGGTATGCTTGAGTCATTTTAATTCTCCATTTCTCTGCCTAGTCTTCATGTGATGGGCTTTGGTCTTTCACCATGAGGC
>CM074505.1:22670-40714 GCA_037389245.1 Oryzias sinensis
AGAGGAACGACAGAGACGTCGCTTGGAAGGTGCGTGTTTCTACTGTGGAAAGACTGGGCACCAGATAAACCAATGCCAAGCACGGTTAAACTCCAGAGTCCCTCCGTTAGATGACAGGCCACGTGTGGGTGGAATTTCCTCGGTTAATAAACCTTTTCTTCACGTTCCTGTCAAATTAGTTCAAGGTCCCGGAATTATTGATTTACAGGCTTTAATAGACTCTGGAGCTGAACACAGCCTGATCGATCATAGCATTGTTACTCGTTTATCTTTACCTACCGAGCGCCTTCAGTCCCCTGTTAAAGCGGCCGGCCTGTGCGGTCAACATCTGTCAATCATCACGCATTGCACTAAACCTGTACTAGTCATTGCCTCGGGTAATCATAGAGAACACCTCCGGTTTTTTGTCACTCACACCCCCCAAAACCCTGTCGTACTATGGTTCTCTTGGCTCCATCAGCACAACCCCCAGTTCGATTGGAGTCGCTCCACTCTCTCCAATTGGAGTAGTCTCTGTCTCGCCAAATGTCTGCAGTCCGTCATGCCCTCTGTTAACACCACTGTTTCTGAACCCGACAACATCGATCTATCTAATGTGCCTGAATGCTACCACGACTTGCGTCTGGTCTTTAGTAAAGCAAAAGCTAGCGCCCTGCCACCGCACAGACCATATGATTGCTCCATCACTCTTCTGGAAGGGGCAGCCTTTCCCAAAGGTAGTTTGTTTAACCTCTCCGGTCCCGAGAAAGCAGCCATGGAGAATTACATTCAAGAGGCGCTTTCCTCGGGACACATTCGTCCCTTGTCCTCTCCTGTTGGCGCTGGGTTCTTTTTTGTTCAAAAGAAGGATAAATCACTACGTCCTTGCGTCGATTACCGCGAACTGAACCAAATCACCATTAAGGACAAATACTCTCTTCCATTGATTTCGTCTGTTTTTGACTCTATTCAGGAGGCCCGTATCTTTTCCAAACTGGATTTACGTAATGCGTATAATCTCGTCAGAATAAAAGAAGGTGACGAATGGAAAACCGTCTTTAACACCCCCTTAGGCCACTACGAGTATCCCGTCATGCCTTTTGGGCTTACTAACGCCCCTGCGGTGTTCCAGCGTCTAGTAAATGAGTTCAACACCAGGAACATGTGCGGCAGGTTCTTCAGAGGCTTTTCGAAAACCAGCTTTTGTCAAAGCTGAGAAGTGCCAATTTCACACCTCCGTCATTCCCTTTCTCGGGTATATTTTCGAGTCTGGTTGCATCCGTCCCGATCCCGCTAAGATTGAGGCTGTGTCGTCTTGGGAACTGCCATCCACACGCAAAAAACTCCAGCAGGTCTTAGGGTTCGCAAATTTTTATCGAAGATTCATCAGGAACTACAGTGCCATTGCCGCCCCACTCACCCAACTCACGTCCACCCTCAAGTCCTACGTCTGGAATGACGCAGCTCAGGACGCCTTCGACACTCTCAAAAAACTCTTTAAAACAGCTCCCATTCTCATACAACCCGACCCCGCTAGACAATTCGTGGTCGAAGTGGACGCTTCGGACTCTGGCGTAGGGGCCGTCCTCTCGCAACATGAGGAGAAGATGGGCAAGTTAAAACCCTGTGCCTTCTTCTCTAAGAAGCTCACCCCAGCCGAGCGTAACTACGATGTCGGAAACCGGGAGCTTCTAGCTATCAAACTAGCTTTGAGGAGTGGCGCCATTGGCTGGAGGGAGCGGTCCATCCTTTTGTCGTCTGGACAGACCACAAAAATCTTGCTTATCTACGCTCTGCCAAAAGATTAAATTCTCGCCAGGCTCGTTGGTGTCTGTTCTTCGGCCGTTTCAACTTCGTCATCACATACCAACCAGGGAGTCGCAATGTTAAGCCGGACGCCCTCTCTAGGATGTACTCCTCCTCTGACGATCATGACATCACTGACTCCCATATCATCCCCGGCACCTGTATCATCGGAAACCTAACATGGGACATAGAGACCAAGGTCATACAGGCCCAAGGTGAGGAACCTAACCATCCCGATCCTCCCGTTGGTACCCTGTATGTTCCTGAATCCCTTAGGTCCGAAGCCAAAACCTGGGCCCACGCATCCCGTATTGCCTGCCACGGGGATGTCGCCAGGACACTCAACCTCCTCCGCCGACGGTTCTTCTAGCCCTCTATGGGCAAAGACGTCAAGGAGTACAAAGCTGCCTGTACCACGTGCGCTCGCTCCAAGTCGTCCAGTTCTCCGCCCTCAGGTCTGCTCCATCCTCTTCCCACTCCTAGTCGCCCCTGGTCGCACATCGCCGTCGACTTCGTCACTGGACTCCCCATGTCTCAGGGTAATTCTGTTATACTCACGGTTATTGATCTTTCACCAAGTTCGTTCACTTCATTCCCCTGTCCAAGCTCCCATCTGGCTCAGAAACTGCGGAGGTCCTGGTCCAGTATGTCTTCCGTCATCAAGTGATCCCGTCCGACATCGTTTCCGACCGAGGCCCCCAGTTCGTATCCCAAGTCTGGAAGTCCTTCTGTTCCGCCCTGGGGGCCTCGGTCAGTCTCACCTCCGGTTACCACCCGCAATCTAACGGGCAGGCTGAAAGGGCCAATCAGGAACTGGAGTCCTCCCTTCGTTGCCTGGCGGATCGCAATTCCTCGGACTGGTATGCGCATAACACGCATCCCTCCTCTGCCACAGGTCTTTATCCGTTTGAGGCTGCCCTCGGGTACCCACCACCCTTGTTCCCTTCTCAGGAGCTGGATCTGGCTGTGCCCTCCGTGCAGGAACACCTCCGTAGGTGCCAGGACATTTGGCAGCAAACCAAGGCTCCTCCGAACCAAGGAGAGGAACTGGCAATCCGCCAATCGCCACAGGGTGGTGGGTCCCAGCTACCACCCAGGTCAGAAGGTATGGCTTTCCTCGCGGGATATTCCTATTCAGGCCACCTCGCGTAAACTGGCGCCCTTTTATATTGGACAATATGTTATTGACAAAATCATAAATCCCACCTGCGTCCGTCTCCGGCTCCCGGCGGCCCTCAAGGTCCATCTTACCTTCCACATTTCCCAGATCAAGCCTGTCATGGACAGCGTGCTTTGCCCGCCTTCCACTTCCCCGCCACCCGCCCGGCTCATCGACGGCGCTCCTGCCTACACGGTCAGTCGTGTCTTGGACATTCGACGCCGGGGCCGTGGTCATCAGTATTTGGTGGACTGGGAGGGTTATGGTCCGGAGGAGCGCTCTTGGGTCTCCCGCTCCCTGATTTTGGACCGTTCCCTCCTTGATGACTTTTTTCTCGCCCACCCGGACTGGCGTCCTGGACCGCCTAGAGGCAGTCGTTGAGGGGGGGGGGTACTGTCATGGTGCCCGGATCAGTTCCCCTCCCCTCCTCCAGCTGCTCCTCTCCTAACCACCACCAGCTGTCGTCACCTAACCTCATCAAACCCTGCTGTTAAAAGGAGACCTCATCCACCAGTTCATCGCCAGATCGTTACCCCTTATGGTGACTAAGCCTGGTCTCAAGTCAGATTTTGCTTTGCTCTCTGTCTTGCATCTCGCCTTTGACTAACCTTGCTCTCCTGCTTCAGGAAACCTTTGTCACGAGTGACGTCAGTGGAACTCAGGACCCGCTACACGGAGCACCGCTGGAGAAATCCCAACACGGCGACCGCGTTCGTACCTCCAGCAACGCCACCAACCACAGCCGCCTCTGG
Source organism: Oryzias sinensis (assembly GCA_037389245.1). Classification (NCBI taxonomy): domain Eukaryota; kingdom Metazoa; phylum Chordata; class Actinopteri; order Beloniformes; family Adrianichthyidae; genus Oryzias; species Oryzias sinensis. The sequence continues at coordinate 26,367 of CM074505.1, forward strand.
ATCACCCTCGGACCTTCGGACCTCCTGGGAGAAAATAATAAATAACCTTCTTACCTGTCACTTACCTGTCTCGTTCTCTGGATTCCAGCACTTGGGACTGCCACGCTAAGGAAATCATGACACATCAGCTCCTTTTATTCTCTTCAAGACTATGTTGACAACACATACTAATACTTCCAGACACTTTCACTGTAGAAATTTTGAATAATTCATGTTTGAATTCCCAAAATATTTTCCTTCTCAAAGTCCAAGCGTCTTTTTTTCTATTCATGCAATGTTTGTGACACTGTAGTTTAAAATCATGCCATAATCCACCCCAGCAGCTCCATTTATTCTTTTCAAGGCTATGTTGGCAACACAGACTTACCTTTTCAGGCATTTTTACTGGTCCCCCCACAATTTATCTTCCACTTTAGACACACACACTGCATGATAGCAGCACACACAGCAAATACCCACCACACAGAGGTATCCCGGAGTGTGGGGGGGCTCTGCGGCTTGGCAGCGGTGGTGCCCGCCACACTGGAGGCCACCTATTTTTACTTACAGCACACACACAGCACACCCACACCACCATACATATGTGGGGTCGGGAAAGGGTGGCTGGTCTTCTCCCGCCCGGTCCTCTCAGGGCAGCCGGGCTTGTGGATATCATGTCGGCTGCGGTGGTGGTCGGGCGTGCGGCGCTGGGGGGGTCGATCGGCCTGAGGGGGTTACTGCATGGCGACGGGGGGTAGGAGGTTTCTGGGTTGCTCAGGTCAGGTGCCGGGGGCTGGCTTGCGGAGACGGGTTGGACCACCGGTTGGGTGGTGGGTGGCTCATGGGCTCCCGGGGCCATGGCGTTGTCCTTGGTCCGTGTCTCAGTGTCCGGCGTCCGGTGGCCCCCCTGGCTGCCGCCTGGTAAGGCTAAGCACTCCTGTCCTGTGGCCCCGGACGCCGGAATCGCATATGCCTCTGGGCACCAGGGGGGCCCCTGTAGGGGGCCCTTCTCTGCGCCTGGCTGGGTGGATGGGTGTTCTCCTCCTCCCCTCCTCCTGGGCTGCTTGGGTCTTGACACCGGGGGCGCTTCTGGCCTGGGGATCTCCCCCTCCCTCTCCTGGTCTGGCTTCGGCAGCATGCATATATCTCCACCCTCACGTCCACACTGCCACACTGCTCCCTGTCTCTAGGAGGAGCTGGAGAATAAGGAGGAGCTAATGGCCTGGATCATGGCAAAATCTAAAACTACGGTGTCTCAAACATTGCCTTTTTGTCAGAAAAAAGACAAATGGACTTTGTCAAAATGTAAAATATTTTGGATTTCAAACACAAAAAACTAAAGATTCTACAGTAAAAGTGTCTGAAAATATCAGTCTGAGTAGCCAACATAGTGTTGATTACATGAAGAGGAGCCGATGGCCTGGATTATGGCACACTTTTCAACTACAGTGTCTCAAACATTGCATCTTTGTCAGAAAAAAAGACGATTAAATTTGGTGAAAAAGTACAATATTTGGGAATTCAAACATGAATAACTCAAAATTTCTACAGTGCCTGGAAATGTCATTCTGTGTAGTTAAAATATTCAATAATAGACTAAAAGGAGCTGATGCCCTGGATTATGGCAAATACTTAAACTACGGTCTCTCAAACATTGCATCTTTGTCAGAAAAAGACGCTCAGCACTTGTAAAAATGTAAAATGTTTGTGATTTCAAACATGGATAACTCAAACGTTCTACGGTAAAAGTGTCTGGAAATATTAGTATATGTAGTCAACATAGACTTGTAGCGAATAAAAGGAGCTGATGGCCTGGATTATGGCAAATACTTAAACTATGGTGTCTCAAACATTGCATCTTTGCCAGAAAAAAGACGATTGGATTTTTGGAAAATGTAAAATAGTTGGGTTTTCAAACATGAATAACTCAAAGTTTATACGGTGAAAGTGTCTGGAAATATTAGTATGTGTAGTCACCATAGTTATAAAGGGAATAAAAGGAGCTGATGGCCAGGATTATGGAAAACACTTAAACTATTGTGTCTCAAACATTGCATCTTTGTCAGAAAAAGACGCCCTGCACTTGTGAAAATTTAAAATATTTGATATTTTAAACATGGATAACTCAAACTTTCTACAGTAAAGGTGTCTGGTAATGTCAGTCTGTGTAGTCAATATAGTCTTGTAGCAAATAAAAGGAGTTGATGGCCTGGATTATGGCAAAATTTAAAACTATGGTGTCTCAAACATTGCATCTTTGTCAGAAAAAGACTCCCTGCACTTGTGAAAATGTAAAATATTTTGGATTTCAAACATGGATAACTCAATTTTTCTATAGTAAAAGTGTCTGGAAATATCGGTATGTGTAGTCAACATAGTCCTAAAGAGAATAAGAGGAACTGATGGCCTGGATTTTGGGAAATACTTAAACTATGGTGTCTCAAAATTTGCATCTTTGTCAGAAAAGTCGCCCTGCACTTGAGAAAATTTAAAATATTTGGTATTTTAAACATGGATAACGCAAAATTTCCACAGTAAAGGTGTCTGGTAATATCAGTCTGTGTAGTCAACATAGTCTTGTAGCAAATAAAAGGAGTTGATGGCCTGGATCATGGCAAATATTTAAATGTTGTCACAAACATTGCATCTTTGTCACAAAAAAGACGATTGGATTTGGTGAAAATGTAAACTATTTGGGTTTTCAAACATTAATAACTAAAACTTTCTACATTGAAAGTGTCTGGAAATATCAGTATGTGTCTTCAACATAGTTCTAAAGAGAATAAGAGGAGCTGATGGCCTGGATCATGGCAAAATTTTAAACTATGGTGTCTTAAACATTGCATCTTTGTCAGAAAAAGACAAAGGCACTTGTGAAAATTTAAAATATTTGGGATTTCAAACATGGATAAATCAAAATTTCTACAGTAAAAGTGTCTGGAAATGTCAGTCTGTGTAGTCAACATAGTCTTGACGAGAATAAAAGGAGCTGACGGCCTGGATTATGGCAAATACTTAAGCTATGGTGCTATGGTGCGAAAAAGTCGCCCTGCACTTGTGAAAATTTAAAATATTTAAATCAACTTTAATAATTTTCTTGATGTGTAATTTCTGACCTTCTCAATGTCATTCAATTTCAGGTTGTAGTTTCTTCATAAAGTTTTCTTCCCTCAAACAATCAATTGTCTCTCTTTAATACTACACTGTTTTTTTTTTCCTTTTCAGATTAAAGAGTAAAGGAATTTATATTTTTGTGGTCTTTATTTCTCTTAGGCTTTTTATCTTATCTTTATTTTATTTAAGGTTCTCTTTCAGGTTTACTGTGTGTGGTTCCCGTACTTTGAATTTCAAAGGGGCGTCGACCTCTGCTGGGACATCTGCTGACAGTTCTGGTTCATCCTCGTCCTTCTGCTCTGTCTGTGATTTTCTCTGTTGTCTGGGTCAGAGTCTGCTGCTTCTGTTTCTCGCTGGTACTCCCCTCGATCAGCCCATCTCGGTTTTAGTCCAACCATTGATGTCCACTGTTCCTCATCCTCAGACACAGACTCCTCTTCTTTTTGTTTCCGGTGACTAATTTTTCTCTTCTGTCCAGATTTTGTTGGCTCAGGTTCACTAGTTAGTGGAAGAAAGTCACACGGCAGCAGAGGTGGTGGAGGAAAGTAGTTTCTTTGCAGTACCTAAATCTGGCACACTTCATGACTATGGAAAACAGTCATTTCTCTGTCATTTAAATATAAACATATGTTCCAAATAGGCTCATTTCACCTTGATCCTCCTCTCAGTGAAATTTGGACCAGTACTCTATGGCCAGTTCAACTCTTTTCAAATACCTTTGCATAGTGGTGAATTATACTCTGGCGCTCAATATTTGATGGCTGTTTTGAAGCTAGTTGGTATGCTTCAGTCATTCTTGTTCTGCAGCTTCTCTGCACCAGTCTTCATGTGATGGGCTTTGGTCTTTCACCGTGAGGCCAAACATGAGATCTATAGGGAGTCTAGGTTGGCGACCAAACAGAAGGAAATAAGGTGCATAGCCCGTAGCTTCGCTGCGTGTGCAGTTGTACGCATGAACTACCTTTGCAAGGGAAGCTTTCCAGTCTGTTTTAGCATGTTCTGGCAAATTCCTGAGCATTGCCAAGGAAGTGTTCTGTTGAATCTTTCTGCCCCATTTCCTGTGGATGATACGGTGTTGTGTAGAGATCAGAAACCACTCCTGTACTCCTGAAGTTTAGCGAACAGTTTGTTCTCAAACTCCCTCCCCTGGTCATGGTGAAGCTTGGTGGGGAATCCAAATCTCAACACGAAGTCTCCAAAAATCTTTTCTGCTGCGGTTTTGGCAGCTTTGTTTCGACACGGGTAAGCCTGAGCAAATCTGGTGAAGTGATCCATCACTACAAGAATATATTCAAATCTCCTTTACTTTCCAGTACAGAAAATCAATGAGACCAACTCAAGGGAGTATGCGTGACAATGTTCATGAGGAGCTTTGACAGGTTTGATAGGGCGTTTGTTTTTCAAGCACCTGCTGCCTGCGATGTGTTATAATGTTCCACGTCTTCCTGCATCATTATGGCCAATAAGCGCTCCGAATAAGGTGCAAAAACTCTCTCCACCCAAGATGACCATTTCTTGGTATGGTTCTTTGCCAGCCAGTTGTTTAAATCTGGTAGGAAGAATCAGCTGTGGCGGGAAGCTGTTTTTGCGACACAATGAAGTCCATAAATCATCAATTATAGTCTTTGTTTTGTCTCATGAGAGCACTTGTATTTCTGTGACCTAGTTATTTGTCTTTTTTGGGCCACTTCCCTGACAACACATATTTCAGCACCTCACCTATCACTGGGTCATCCCTCTGTGCTTCCTTCAATGTGGTTTTTGATATTTCGGGCCTTCTAACTTTATCATTTCCCTCAGCAGCCAGCTCACTGATTGTCATTGGGCAAAGCCAGGGTTCTGTTTCTTGGTTTCTAATAGTGATAGCCTGCGTAACACTATTTATGATCTCATGTTGCACTTTTTGAGTACATGTTTGCATGTACTGCTCCATGTTTAATGGCATGCGTGACAACCCATCTGCGTCACTGTTACTCTTTCCAGGGCGATTCTTATGGAGAATTGAAAATCTGCCAATTCTGTGACCCACTATGAGTAGTGGCATTAAGCAGCTGTGGTGAGCACATAGGTGAGAAGGAGTTGTTGTCAGTGTAGACTGTAAAGGTAGGGAGTATACAGGTAGTCCTCGAAACCTCTCACATGAAAAACCCATTCGCGCCAAGAACTCCAACTTGCCTGGTGAAGATGGTAGTTTTTCTCTGGTGCAGTCAAAGTCCTGGATCCATAAGCAATCACCACCAACTTTTCATCCCGTTTCTGATAAAGCACAGCTCCCAGCCCCTGCTGTGAAGCATCACAGTGCAGAATGAATGGCAGTTCAAAATCAGGATAACCTAACACAGGGGGTTGAGAAAGTAGATTCAATAGCTGACAAAGCACTTGCTGATGTTCAACCGACCACGTAATAGGGGAAGATGATGGCAGCTGTCCTCCTTTCTTCTCTTTTCTTCTTTGTTTTGTTGTCATCGTTTTCTCTAAGCAAAGCAGGTCATAAAGTGGTTTTGCTATCTGCGAGAAATTTGGTATGTAACTGCGATAGTAGGAAACGAATCCTAACAGCTTCCTCAGCTCTCCAATATTGGTTGGAACCTTGTCCTTCAAAGCCTGCACTGGAGCAATGTCTGCAGGATCCATTTGTATGTAGCAAATATTTTTGTTACAAGTCTTCCAGGAATCTGACCTGATTTGAAATATTTCACATTTCTTAGGTGACAATTTTATAAGTGGTTTGATAACGACGTAACACACCTAAGGTGGTTAAGATGATCTTCAAATGTCTTGGAGTGGACTAGGTTGTCGTCCAGATATGGTAAGCAAATATCATCTCGCAGACCTCTCAAACATTCTTCCATTGACCTTTGGAATTCCGCTGGACAGATGAAAGCCGATAATTATTCTTACCTCATATAAACCCCATGGTGTGATGGCGGTTAGATAAGCGACTTGATTCTTTTAAAAACCCTGATGATAAGGCTTTCCTGAGTCGAAACGGAGAACCAGGAACTTCCTATTAGACTGTTAAGCATGTCTTGGATGCGAGGTATCGGATGACGATCAGGAATGGACTTCCGATTTAGCTCCTGTAGTCACAGCAAGTAGACTTCCATCCTTCTTTTACGTCGCACACAACAGGACTTGAGTATGAGGATTTAGATCTTTTATTCCACCCTCTGTTTAGCAAATCCTCTAAGTATTCTTTCACCTCTCTGTGAAGTGGTTTCGGTACAGACACATATGTTCGTACCACCGGGGTTGGATCACTTAGACGAATTTTTGCTGTAATGAGAGTTGTTCCAACATCATGCTCATCTCGTGCAAAAGCCCTGTTTTCTTCACGTAGTAGCTGTTTTACCTGCTCTATTTGCGTAGGAGATAAATGACTTAAAGGAACTGGAGGATCCCACTGGTCATCAGTATCCATGTTTGCTCCGTTTTCACTTTCATTCTTCCTATTTTCAGTTTCAAGGAGAGTGGTTTCTTCAACAGCCGTCCTGTTTTTCTCAAATGGATGTATCTGTTTTGGTTCAGTCTGAGCTGGGTAGATCCGTTTCACTGTCTCAGTTTGACTAAGAGTGACTTTTGGGGGAAGTTTAATGTCATGGGCTGTCCGATTGGTGACTGGAATGGTGAGGAAGGAGATGACCCTCCGTAAACTCACAACACCTGTTCTGCATCCAAACCCTCAGGAAGCGGTGGATGAGTGCTTGGCTCAAAAAGAACATCCTCCTGGTTTGGGAGTAACCCTGCTCTAGCTCTACACTTCACCCCTTTTGTCTGACCAGCTGGAATATGGATGTAACTTTTGCCAACTGTAACCATGCCATTGCCCACATTGTCGTCCCCTCTTCTCATCATTTTAAGAAATACTTCTGTTTCCTACAATCAAAGGAAAATGCTGCACTAACAGCTTCAGTGACTGTCTGGGGCAAGTTTGTGCACCTTTTTCAGGGTATTCGATCTGTAAACCCTATGATTGGCTCATCTCCGACTCCCTCTTCACTAGTTAGCAAGACTGGAACTAAGAGTTCTAACTGTGGAAGATTCTCTGATGGCAGTCTAAACTTAACTTCAACCCAGCCACTAAATGGAATTTTGGTCTTATTCACTGCTCTCCCCTCCAGTGTATTTGCTCCAATAATTTCAGTGAGACTTCTTACTACTGCGTGTGGGAGATTTTCTTGTCTCCATATTTCACTTATGAGACACACTTGTGATCCCGTGTCCCACAAAGCTTTTGTTTCGACTTCATCCAAGAAGCAGGTGATTAGATGTTTCTTCCCAATGAGGTTGACAAGTTTTATCTTTTGCATTGGGGAGAGAAGGTTGACATGAAGTTCTTCTTGTTTAGCTTCATTTGTCACTTTACCCAACTTCATTTCTAGGTGCTGGATACTGTCCATGATCAACTGGTAGCACTCCTGAGGGTCTATGCTCTGATCACCCTTTTCTGCGGTAACTCTAAGATTGGAGTGACAGTGCTGACAGACATTTTTATTTCTCCGGCAGGATCAGAGGAGATCTTCTTGTTTCTACATCCCCTGGATGTGTGACCATTTTGTCCACATTTGAAGCAATGATCACACTGCCCTCCTCTATTGAGATCTTGGCAGATTTTACAACCACGTTTTCTTGTCATTCTTTGTTGGAAGAAGAGTTCTGTGTGGTTCATTGATACGAGTTTTAAGTTCTTCAATTTCTCCTCTTAATTCTTTGATTACAGAAATCAGTTCACCTTCTGCCTGAGACACTGCAGGTTGCGTTACTTTAGATTTAGTGAGTAGGGTAGGTCTCTTGAACTCCCATAGCATCCATTACAGCGGTTTTAAATGGTTGTGCTTCTGCTCTCAGCTCTCTTACTTTAGGCTCCTTGCTGTTTCTTTTAAATTTCTGTTGTCTTTCCACTCCAATACTAGCGCTTCATTTACTGCTATCAAAACATCATCAGTTACTTTGGGGTCATCTAGACAACTTTTGAGCTGATACTTTACATTTTATTTAGTCAGTCCAGTCCACACAGCTCAGAAATTTCCTTTGAACAAGATCAAAACTGTAATGCTCATCTGCACCAGGTTCTTTGGAGGATGCAAGGAGTCGCTCTTTTAGCTCTATTGCTCTAAAGATGAAGTTTTGTGGTGACTCATTGCTATCCTGTGTGATGTTTATCAAGCGATGGTACAAATCGACAGAACTGTCCTCTTTGTAATGACCTTTTAGAATTGTTCGTAGTTGTTGTAGAGTTAGATCTGTTTTTATTTCTAACATGTCTCTGAGGCTTAGGCCTGGGCTGACAGCTCGGACAACAGCTTAAAATAGTCTCAAGTCTCACTGTGTTTTTAGTCCCATTTCTATCTGATGGATAGATTAAGTATGACAAGTTTATCTTTCTGGCCTCTCTCCAATTTGTTCATTAATTTTGAACTCTCGCCTAATTGTTAGTTCAGGTGAGTGAGTAACAAAGGCGGTTGGCGGTTGAGGCAGAGAAGAACCAGCATTTTTAAAAACTCTTTGTGTCAGTTTGTTCATCTCCTCTTCAATCTTTCTTGAAGACTTTTGAAAACTTAAATGAAGTGCAGCATACTGCTCCTGCAGGTGTAGTCATGGCTGCATCAGTCACAAGATGTTCCCCTCTCCAATGTCTGTACATCATTATTGTATTTCCTGTAGTTTATTTTGCACTGTTAATTAGACGTTTCAAAAACTCATGTGCGACTTCTTCTTCCTCTTCCTCAATGGCTGCCTCAGCTGCTTTGATTATCATTCGGATTAGCACGTGCCTTTTGGTCTCTTTAGTGCGTTGGCGATTTTGGCTCGACACATGCCTCTTGCAGTTCTTCCACTCTTAACAGCAAGCGCCTCTTCTAGCTGGTCCTGTAGGTCCCAGCTCCTCTGCTGCTCTGATGGCTCTGCCGACTCTCCGCCCTCTTTCGGCTACGAGGCAGCAAAAGTCCCGTGCGGGCCACAAATTTGTTGCACACTTCAAATGAGCAGCGAGCGACTGAACATTTTGTGTGTTTATTTCTGAGTTCTTTTCAGGTAGCAGCGTATGGCAGCTCATACAGGTGGGTGTTTTTTCTAGGAAAACGAACTCTCAGCGCTCCTCCGGTCTCTTTTCTCTTTCGTCTCTCTCGTGCTGTCTGGCGCTCAGCACGACGTCTTCTTTCTTTCGACAGCGCTCGTTCCACCTGCTGGCCATTTACAGTACTACACGATTGTACTGAATCCACAACGGTTAAATTAAACAATTATAAAATAATTAACAAAGAGAATTGCTTGTTTCACTGTCCCTACCTCTCCTCAAAAAATTCAATACGTCCGACATTATGGCTTATTTTCCTGATGACATCAGTCCACACAGTAGCATACTTTACACTAAAACCAGTCCCGCTAACAAGGTCAGAGGTCATGTTAAGCCACAGAGCGCCCAACGCTGATCCAGTAGTCCATATGGCCGGTATCTCTCCTTAATGCCACATGGTCGCAGCAGTAGTTGATGTGCACGTCAACTGTCCACTGCAACATCTGTCGAACAAACGGGTATCTTGCATCTGCTCTGAGTAAGGCACTGTAACCTTATAAAAAAAGTCTGCATTCTACTTTGTGTACTCCAGTAGCTCTAATGTGTGACTCATTATGCGTTAAGAGAACAGCAATGTCAAAACTTAAACTAATCTTTTTGTAAGCTATTAACTCAACATTTTCAAATCTATGCTTTCTACTACTTTTGTAAGAACAAACAAAATCACATTCACTAAGCATGTGATTTTGGAAATCATAAACTATGGTGTCTCAAAATTTGCATCTTTGTCAGAAAAGTCGCCCTGCACTTGCGAAAATTTAAAATATTTGGTATTTTAAACATGGATAACGCATAATTTCCACAGTAAAGGTGTCTGGTAATATCAGTCTGTGTAGTCAACATAGTCTTGTAGCAAATAAAAGGAGTTGATGGCCTGGATCATGGCAAATATTTAAATGTTGTCATAAACATTTGCATCTTTGTCACAAAAAAGACGATTGGATTTGGTGAAAATGTAAACTATTTGGGTTTTCAAACATTAATAACTAAAACTTTCTACATTGAAAGTGTCTGGAAATATCAGTATAATGTCTTCAACGCCAGTTCTAAGAGAATAAGAGGCTGATAGCCTGGATCATCTTGAAATTTTAAACTACTTAATTGTCTTAAACATTGCATCTTTGTCGAAAAGACAAAGCGCATGAAAAATTTAAAATATTTGGGATTTCATGTAGATAAATCAAAATTTCTACAGTAAAAGTGTGGAAATGTCAGTCTGTGTAGTCAACATAGTCTTGACTAGAATAAAAGGAGCTGACGGCCTGGATTATGGCAAATACTTAAGCTATGGTGCTATGGTGCGAAAAAATTCGCCCTGCACTTGTGAAAATTAAAATATTTAAATCAACTTTAATAATTTTCTTGATGTGTAATTTCTGACCTTCTCAATGTCATTCAATTTCAGGTTGTAGTTTCTTCATAAAGTTTTCTTCCCTCAAACAATCAATTGTCTCTCTTTAATACTACACTGTTTTTTTTTTCCTTTTCAGATTAAAGAGTAAAGGAATTTATATTTTTGTGGTCTTTATTTCTCTTAGGCTTTTTATCTTATCTTTATTTTATTTAAGGTTCTCTTTCAGGTTTACTGTGTGTGGTTCCCGGCACAGATTTCAAAGGCCTGAACATTGCATGTGTAAAGGAGTTTTAGGGCTGGAGCTCCAAACTCATCTTCCTTCAGCAGAAACAGTCTTTTGATCTTCTAGACCATCTGAAAGAGCAGCTGTAGGTCTGACATGGATCCTTAAATCAATCATCTCTGAGACTGATTCAATTCTGAGAACCCTACAGGCATCTGCTCACGTGTGGGGAACAAAGGTTTATTATCTACTAGATGATAGGAAGTTCCGGCCACATGTGGGGGACCACCTGGGGAGCCATTTGATTGTAGGACCATGTCAGTCTGTGAGGTGACCTCCGGCGCGGGAAACGGATGCTGACTCCTAGTATGGACTGACGGAAGTAGGCAGGCTCCCTGCCAGCCAATCCGAGCGTCCAGAGGAGGAGTCTGGATGACATGCTGTGTTACGGAGGAGGAGACTGAAACCGACATGTTAAAACAGCTGGACGGAGGAGATTCCGTTGTTCCCAACAGGCTGACACGTTAAGACGCTGGTAATTTGGCGCTGTGCAAGCTCTGAAACTTTGGGAATCCGAACCTCTGTTTTATTTTGTTTTATTCTGTTTTAGAAATATTGTTAGGGAAATAAATTGGTTAATCTTTAATCCCGCCGAGTCCATTGGTTTCTTCTTCTTGACTTTTTTGAGCACGCAAGGAAAGTAATCTCAAAACGACTGATTATTTCCTACAAGAGTCATCAGAGAATTTTTTTTTTTGTATGTGTTGCTAATATTTAGAATCTTTCTAAGAATGTAACACGTTTAGTCTGTATTCAGAAGTGTAATTGTTATTAATTTTTCATTTTGTGGTTCTGTATGTTGCAATTGTTCACTAAAAAAAAAAAAATTAAAAAAAGGGGAAGTGGCGGCCTCTCGTCCAATCAGAGCACGAGAAATCATCTGCCTTCCGGTTCATGCAAAAGTGCCTTCCTTTTCATGCAAAGTGCCTTCCGTTTCATGCATACTCCTCTCTCACACACATATATACTTTTCCTCACACGCACATACAGTAAACCCTGGTTTTTCGCGGGGGTTACGTTCCAGAAAGACCCCGTGATAGGCAAAATCCGTGAAGTAGAAACCTCTATTTTTTTAACAATTATTATACAATTAAATACTCTGTTATACATTGAAAAGAAGGAACAAACCATTTTACAGGCTCAAGCATTTGTTTCACTAATCAAAGTAATTTAAAAACGTTTTTTTTTCAACAAATAACTTCTGTACTGTACTGTCAAATAATAATTTGAATCATCAATGTAAACAGAAGGCTTCAAATCGCGGAGATTAGCCCCGCCCACCGCGACCCGAGAGTTATTGAATTATTTTTATTTTCTTTTTTTTTTTTTTAACTTGTCCTGTCCAACAGCTGGGCAGTCAGATGAGAGCTGAGGGCCTCTTGTGTTGGACATATTTTACTTTAACAAGAGGGGTTATTAATCTTCAGACAAACCAAAGGTATGTCTGAATAAACCCCTTTTGTAATTGAGGCCAAACTTTATTAATTTCAAACATGTCTGAAAATCTTTGGTGTTGGACAGGACGGAAAAGGAAAGAGGGGAAGAAGAGAGAGGGACGTTAGAGAGAGGGGGGGGTATGGGGTGATAATAGGAAGGGAAGGGGGATAAGACCATGAAGCAGCATAAAGCAACAAGTTTACTGGTTGTTAATCATTATGGTAAGGTTTAACACTAGAACGCCCAGGATTTTTCACCCCCCCTGCAGCGTCCAGAGCACAGCCAAATGGCTGGGTGGCTCGAAATGACTAATTCAACAGCCTTCAATTAGCCACCTTTCATTTGTAAATGCAGCACCAACTACCTGATAATCTGGATGAAGACATGTCCTAGCTAACCACATTCTTTACTCAGATCAGGGTGGGGGAGGTTTTTCTGCTTCAAAAGAGCCTCCAAGCTCTGACAAACTTTGACTCCCAGTTTGTCAACTGAAAAACCAAGATGCCTAAATTTTGCTACCCTGAGCAGACATTGAAAATGATCCTGAGCAAGTCAACCCATTTGACTCTGAGGGAGAAGAGATAGTCCTTTAGCTGGACTCAGACTGATATTTCTTTTGATAAGATTTCATGAACATCTTGTTCTCATTTGCTGATTCTAGCAGTTGTCTATCCATTTATTTTCTGTGCCTGCTCATCCTGGTCAGGATCACAGGGGTCTGCTGGAGCACATGCCAGCTAGTCACAATAGTCACAAGCAACTGGGGAGGGGTACACCCTGGATGGGTCACCAGTCCATTGCAGGGCCACATAGATAAATAACCAGGCACACTCACATACACACCTATGAGAGATTTAGTCATTTAATTTAACCACGTTTCACGAGGCAAAGGAGGCCTATTTGACAGGTTTTGGAATTTATAGTTTCAACTAGAATTCAACTAAAAAAAATTAAAATAAAAAGGGGAAACAACATATATCTTTACATTGCTGAAGGTTTTCATTGCTCAGACCTCAGAAATCAGATCACAGATGAGTAGATTTCATTGCCTCTCCATCACAGCACAATTGAATGTTACACTGCTGAGGAAGAGCCAACTGCTTTGGTCAGAAGTACGGTGTCAACTCGCTTACAGAGTTTCCTGTGTTTCCTCACTCTGAACTTGCTTCAGACTATTCGGGACTGTGTTGTTCAGCAGGAACGTCAGACAGAAGATGACAGCTGGTTCATGGCCCTCCCTGAACTAATGGGGTTCATTGCCATCCTCCTTGTGAGGGGGGGATAAAACTTCCATCCATGCAAAACACAAGATGCAAGATGGTTGGCGAAAAATGGGAAATCCACTGATCTAAAAAACCTATGGTCAGGAACCACTTCAAAGATATCATGCAGCATTTACACTTTGATTTCAAGGGCACACGCATGGAACAAGTTGGGACTTACAGGTTTCCTGCAATCTCCAATGTTTGTGGGTTTGTTGTTGCCAACTGCATCAAACTTTCTACCAAGGCAAAATTCACTGGGAGCTTCCAGAATCAGTAAAAAAATGCAGAAAGGAGATTGTGGGGCAGTACCAAGTATGCACAGACAAGTAGTGGGTTGAAGATATGACTTTGACCACATTATTTCTTTGCTTGAACATTTCAGTATTATGCCGGTAAAGAATTGTCCCTTGTGCATGAACGATAAATCTCAGCCAAAAAAGAAAAACCAAACTGTGGTGACCTCTTACTAGAAGTGACAGAGGTGAGGGGAAATAGTGAAAACTTGCGCAGCAACTTGGCTTGTCCTTTTTGCATGCCAATAGAACAACCTAATGGCTGTGCTGTTCATGTGCAAACTATGTTGAAGGCTGCTCTTTGGGCATGTAAATTTGAACTAATCCAGCCACTTGGCTGTCCCTTGGACATTGTAGGTAGAAAAGCCAAATGGCTGCCCTACGGACGTTCTAGTGTTAAATGTAAAAAAAAAAAAAAAAAAAACAACAGGGCGGAGCCTGTCCACACACACACTCAAATGTTATAAACAAACCTGTTAGTTGCAAAAATGTCCACCTGTCGACATGTACACAAAACAGATAGTGTTCACACGCATACTTATGCCTT
>CM074505.1:41214-65939 GCA_037389245.1 Oryzias sinensis
CCCCCTAAGTCATGGAGTTAGCTATGGGAGACCAGAGAGACCGAATTCTTTCAAAGTTACTTGAACCTTGGGCTTACATTTTTTTCAAGCTGATCTGATCAAGCAGCAGATTTCTGTGTTGACTTATATTTATATTTTTCTTGCTTTTCCAATTTATTAAAATAGTTTTTTTAGCAATGCAAAGAGTTATGAAAATGATAGAGCCTAATCCTCCTTCTACATCGATGGCACTCATGTCACAAAGCACACAAAGTGACGGTGAAGCTGTGATTGAAACCTTAAGCCAGACTGATAGATTGGCACATACCTGCTGCCAGAGAGCCTGGACAGGCGTGCAGAACCACAGTGCGTGCATGTAATTGTCGGGTAGATTACTGTCACAGAGCTGACAAATGTCTGAGTTGCTGAGACACATCTTGAACATCCTCTGTCCAGTGTAGTAAATTCTGTGAAGAGTTTTGAAATGGATTAGCTGCAGATTTGGACTTTTTGTCAGTTTAAAGGTGTTTAGACAAAGTTCTGACCAAAAGCTTTCATCTGTGCTGATGCTCAAATCCGCATCCCATTTTGTTGTCGGAAGTGAAATATTATTATCTAAATTACATAAAAGTTTGTATATTTTGGAGAGAGTTTTATTCATTGAGAAATTGATCAGAGTAGTAACTACATCTGGTAGCTTTAAAGCGTTGTCTCTGTATTTAAACTTTTTAGTAATAATTGATTTAAGTTGCTGATATTCCAAGAAGTTATTTATTCCATGTTTGTCTTGAAGTGCCTGGGGAGTTATGAATCTTCTATCAATAATTATATGCTCTAGTTGTTCTATGCCCCCTGCTTGCCAAGCTGGGAAGTGGATAATTTTTTTGTTTATGAGGATGTCTGGGTTGTTCCAGATGGGTGTCATTTTGCACGGTTGAATTGATGATTTTGATACTTTAAGAAATTCCCACCAGGCTGTTAAAGTGGCGTTTATATTAATACTTTTGAAACAATCCTGTTTTTTAACTGTTTGGCTAATAAATGGAAGATCTGACAGGTTGATCTTTCCACATAACGCCTGTTCCAAGTCTAACCATGAGTTGGTTTCTGGATTATTTTTTAACCATTTTAAGATGTATTGTAATCTATTTGCAAGAAAGTATTTGTGGAAATTAGGTAATTCTAATCCTCCACAGCTTTTTGCAGATTTTAAATTTTTTAGACTAATTCTTGCAGGTTTATTGTTCCATACAAAGCTTGATATGGATGAGTCTAATGTTTTGAACCATTAGTGGCGGTTGTGTGGGAATCATTGAAAATAGATAATTAACCTTGGGTAAGATTTTCATTTTTACCGTGGCTACCTTGCCCATAAGGGACAGAGGCAGGTTGGTCCAGCGTGTTAGATCGCCCTGTATGTTTTTCAGTAATGGGGTGTAGTTTAGCTGCACCAGTTCTGATAGTTTGGGGGAAATTTTGATACCTAGATATTTGATATTTCCTGATTTAACTGGTATTGTGAGTTTTTGCTCTGCATTATTGTTCAGTGGTAATAAAACAGACTTATTCCAATTAATGGAATAGTCTGATATAGAAGTCATTAATGATTGTTGCCGTTTCATTTACAGAATGTAAATTACTTAAAAACAGTAATATGTCATCTGCATAGAGACTAATTTTATGATGGCTGTGTTTGGTTTTAATTCCTTTAATGCTCTCATTCTGTCTTATTGCTGCAGCTAGAGGCTCAATAAATATAGCAAAAAGAGAAGGAGAGAGTGGGCAACCCTGTCTGGTTCCTCTTCCAAGAAAAAACCTGTTGGAAGTCTGTTTATTAGTTCTAACTGATGCATTGGGGTTGTGATATAATATTTTGATCCATTTGATGAATGCTTCTCCAAAACCAAACTTATGGAGGGCAGCAATAAGGAACTTCCAGTTTACTCTGTCAAAAGCTTTTTCAGCATCCAGCGATAGTATGGTCATTTCCTGGTTATTAATGGTGGCAAAGTCTATTATATTAACAAGTCTTCGGAGATTGTCATCCGAGTGTCTGCCTTTGATGAATCCAGTTTGGTCGAAGTCAATTATGTGAGGAGTGATTTTTTCTATTCTCTGTGCTAGTGCTTTGCAGATAATTTTTACATCTGCATTGATTAGAGAAATAGGGCGATAGCTTGAAGGACAATTGGGATCTTTGTCTGGTTTTAGAAGAAGAATTATGTTGGCTGAGTTCATGTTAGGTGGCATTGATTGGCTTTCATTGATAGATGTGACCGTTTCATAAAACGTTGGTGCCAGCTGTTCCCAGAATTCTTTATAAAACTCAGCAGGAAAGCCATCAGGCCCTGGTGCTTTACCATTAGGCATAAGTAACAGAGCTTCATGAAGTTCAGACAACGAGAGCGGAGAGTCTAAGTTTGTTATTTGATCCTCATTTAACCTGGGTAGGTTTACATTATTAAGAAATGAGTCAATACTTTGCTCTGACGGATTGATCTGTGGTGTGTACAAGTTTTTATAAAAGTTTTCAAATGTGTTATTAATTTTGACTGGGTCATGAGTGACATTTCCTGTTTGGTCCGTAATAGAGGTGATTGATGATTTTTCTCTATTAATTTCAAGCTGATTAGCCAGAAATTTGCCAGATTTATTAGAGTTTTCAAATCTTTCAAGTCGTAGCCTTTGTATTTGAAATTGTGTTTGTTTATTAATGATGTCATTTAACTGCAGCTTTAAATTTTTCAGATCTCCCAGAATGTGTTCCTGTGCAGAAGCAGCATAAGCAGTCTCCAGGGTTTGATTTTATTTTCTAATTCTAATAAATCTGCTTTCTCTTTGCGTTTTTTTGCGTTGAATAACAAATGATTTTCCCTCTCATGACTGCCTTTGCTGTTTCCCACAAAATGCAAGGTGAGATGTCTGGAGTATTGTTGAATTCTAGGAAGGTTGCCCACTCCTTTTTAAAGAATTCAAGAAATTCCTGGTCCTTTAACAGAGACGTATTAAACCTCCAGGTTGTACCTGAGGGTGTCGATATTTCCATAGAAATATTTACAGAGACTGGTGCATGATCACTGATAATAATCGGATGAATGTTGGAGCTTTTAATTTCTTTTAAAAGAGAGTTACTGATTAATAAATAGTCTAAACGGGAGTGTGAGTGGTGAACTGGAGAAAAAAAGGTGAACCCCGATTTTCATCATCACTAAGTGGATTTCTTTTTGCTAAATTCCGCGTTGTGGAGACCGAAATTGAAGGAAAATGTGAGAAGCAATCATTACAATTGTCATTATTTAGCTTTTCTATACCGTTCCAACCATGAGCTATCTTAAGGACAGCATTATTTGATCAGCACACTGCACCCACTTCTGTCTGAGTCAGCTGTCAATCATTCTCCGTGCGCGTCTCATGCACAGAATGCGTTCGGTTTGTCTAGTTTACATAAATCTTCGGTTTCAATCAGAGCTTTTCATTCTATAATGCTGAACTTATTTGTCTATGGAGATTTTAGCTTTGAGAGTAAATGGAGTGAAAATATTCATGTCCTTTGGGAACAAGTGTGTAATAATGTGTGGTAAAAAGTTTTACAGCCCTAATAAACCATCTGTAATCCTACTTCACAGATTCCCCCTATTTTGTGTTAAATATGGGAATCCTTTATGGGTGGGGGGATTAGCTTCTCCTGATCTGCTAGTTAGTTTTGCAGTTTCCATTTCAAAATTTGCAGGTTCTCACTAAGCGTGGTTTGAATTCTGTGGGGGGAGGGGGGTGTCTTATGTTCTTTCTGGTCTAATTTCTTCAGAATATTTTAGCAGCTATTGATTTTAAACCAATGCATGTTTAGTTAGTAAAATGATAGAACAAAGCTGTGGAAGTGTCACTCTCTCTATATATTTGAAATTTAATTCATAAATCTCTGTCCTTATTACAGAGCTCATCACACAACACTTCCAACTGCTCCTCCCTGATCATGCTGGGGTCCATGCTCCAGTCTTCACTGAGTCAGGTGGGTCCCCTTCACCATGCATTTACCATATATTATTGGAATTATTGTCTCCTGGATTGTAATCAATTCGAATCGTGAGGTAATTAAGATTGCCAGCCCTACTCTTTACACACACCTTTTATGCAGAAAGATACATACATTATAAATAATGAAATTTAGGGGCAAATTTGTCCTCACGTGGGACAAAGATCAATCAGTTATCCCACTATCTCTGTTAACATGACACTAAGAATATTATGATTTTGTTAACCCAGTAACTTTAACAGTTATTGATGAGCCAAGAGTAAGAATTGTATTTTTCCAAAGTTTGCATGTGAATTTAAAATTTGTTGAATCTTTGTATTTCAGACTGCTGACCTTCTCGCCAACATAAGCAAGTGAAGGGGTTTATTCAAAGTACAGGTGAGTTGTGAAATCTAGACGTTTTAACTAAACTTTAAATGTAAACTGTGCACACAAATATTTTCTGTGTTCTTTAGAATGAAGACCATGCAGCAATCCAAGAGGCAATCCAGGACACCACGGTGGGAATTTCTATCCTAATGGAGAGTGACAGTGGTGAGGAAGAGGACATTCTTGTGGTCCACATCTCCAAGGCTCCCATCAAGTTTCAGAGTGGCAGTTGACATGCTTTTTGGCATTTTTTACAGCACAAATCTGATTACCCTCCTCATCACAGAAACACCTTTGAGGTAATCCAAAAAACTGTATTGGAATTTTAGGGCAAAGTTGTGTTTAATGTTTCAGGCTTTAAGATCTTAGATAGTTTAAGTTTTTCGGTAACGCTTTCTTTTACAATACAGTACTTACAGTGTACTTAAGTAGTATTTACGTGGTACTTATTGTGTAACTACCGGGTACTTTCAGGGTACTTACATGGTACTTTTTAATGGATTTAATGGGTTTTTACATTGTTGAATTGCAGTTGAATTGTGCTGCGGGCGGGAGCGGGCGGCAAAAAAAAAAAAAAACCCTGCGGGATCAGTGCTGCCATGAATATCTCATGAATATATATTAGCGGACTAAGTTAGGCTGTTTGGCTGTTGGAGTCTTATGTACTGAAGCTCCATGAATGCACCAGGTAGAGACGCCTAATGGCCTCTGTCATCTAACCTGTTGTTTGGGGTGTGCAACGCCCCGCCCCGCCTCTTAGAAATTGCGTTCTTTATAGGTTGATACCACGGTCGCGTGTGGGCGGAGCTACCAGCTAAAGTTATGGTCTGATCGCTACATGGAGCGATGTGTTTATCAATGCATGGTAGACACGAAGAATGTGGAGAGATCAGGTTTATAATTTTGAAGAGTTCTACTTGGTAATCATGTTTCCATGTTTGAGATTATGAGATCATCCCAGAGAGTCTCTGCTTCAACTCCCGCAGGGAAAGCTGCGTCTTAATCTGATGCCCGTGTTTCCATCTCTCTGACAGTTTGAAGCCAAAGCCCCTCCCCCATCTCTCTACCTGTTCACCTGTTCACATCCTCTGTAGCTGAGAGTTGTTTTCCCCCGCGCTCCCAGTGTATTCTCCACAGAGAGCGCAATATACGATTGGGCGCTCTAGCGCAGCAGAAGTATGAAAGAGCTGTTACTCTTTCTGGCAACACTGCGCAGGATAAGGACGGAGCAGGTTTCCTGGCAGGGACATGATGTCAATTGATGAAGCAAAGAAGAAAAACAAACGAGGTTCATCGTGAGACACGCATGGTGTTCAGATCTGCGTGCTGATGCCCCACTGAGATGCAAAACAGCAAAAACGGGAAAAGGCTGAAGCTAAAAAAAAAAAGTACCGGTATGTTTCCGTCAGGAAAAAAATAATTCATAGATTTTCAGCTCTGTTGAACCATTACAATGTTTTATTCCCTCCATAAGTTCAAATGACTTTGACCTGTATCTTTACCAGCTGGTTCAGCGCGCTTCAGGCCATCTGTCTGCGCGTGCACACATGTACACTTTTAATCGAACAGGATTAGTGAAAATGTATTCAATAATTAAGTTGCACATTACACAAAAGAGGAATGCATGAAATGATGAGGCTGGGGGAGGGACATGAATCTCTTTAATAATATCAATACAAATACGTGTTTTTTTCCTGCGGGACGGGAAACGATACAAAATCAATGCATCTCTATTACTGTTCAGGACTAAATTCTCTGAGTTTTGCGGGTGCGGGCGGGAGTGGACATACATATTGCGGGTGCGGGCGGGAGTGTAACGCATACGTTGCGGTAGCGGGCGGGATTGGTCAGAAATTCGGCGGGAGCGGGATGAAGAAAATATTCCCGCGCAGGGCTCTAATGCCCACCTTCAGGGGCAGACCTGAGCCCCTGCGCCTGATCACCAGGTTCTGAGGTTCAGGTTCTGGAGCTCTAGTCTGAGGCATTTGATGAGCTAGTAGCTTTGTTGAATTCAACTAGGAAAACCAGCTTCAGAACCAAACACAGTAAAGGTGAGCGTTTGTCATGACTTTTTTGGGGGCTAAGAGGGCAGGAAAAGAGGGAAGAAAACACAAAAATTCTTGAATACCCATAAGACAGAATGTGTCTTCTATGTACTGTTTTTATAGTTGTTGTAGCTATGATGTTTGTGATAGATCTTCACAAGACCATCATTTGCTTGCTCTCTCTTCTTCATTGATGAACTTTTTCCTGTAGAATTCAGAGGATTCAGACAATCTTTTAAAAGTGGAAATGAGAACAGGACGCTTTATAATAAGAGTCCATAATAAACTATTTAAAATATATTAATGAATCCTTAATAAACTATTTATACGACATGAACAAGCACTAGTAATGTTTTAGTAAGATGCTTATAAGTACATTACTTAGCATTTGTATATGTGTTGTGACTGACTTACACATTTAAATAAGCTGTTTATAAATACATTAAAATACATTTACATTTACAAAAATACATTTATTGACAGTTTGAGTGTTTTGCAGCCTCCTAAACTGTGAGCTATGTTTTGTCACAAAGCACCACAAAGTACAGAATATGAACAATGACCTTTATAACACTCACCAAACCACAAATATATAAGAACTCTTCAACACATCACAACAACATTGTGAAAGAAGAGACACATGTACAAAAACATTCTTTCACAATGTTGTTGTGATGTGTTGAAGAGTTCTTATATGTGTTAGTGTTATAAAGGTCATTGTTCATATTTTCTACTTTGTGGTTCTTTGTGACAAAACATAGCCCATAAGCAATTTATAAATGGCTTGTAAAGATCACCCCCTATTTGGTCACACTTTAGATTGGGGGGCTGCAAAACACTCAATAAACTGTTAATAAAAACACTGTTAATATATTTATTAATCCCATACAAGCAATTTACAAATAGCTTTGAATATGATTCACAAATAATAATTAATCTCTTTATTAGCAGCTTAATACGTTACTCATGCTTGTTAATGTCTTATAAGTGGTTTATTAAGGAATATTTTAATGTTTTTATAAACAGCTTATTTTACGACGGAGTTTTAGGGCCACGGTGAGGAAAAAAAAATTCTGGCCAACATGACGAGATTAAAGTCGTCATGTCGATTTTAATCTCGTCATGACGAGAAAAAACTCGACACAAAGTTTAGAGAAAAAACTCGTCTTGTCGAGATAAAAGTCGAAATAAAGTTTCCAGATTAAAGTCGCAATGTTGCGCGAGAGCAGGAGTATTCATTGTTATGGCTAACGTTAGTGAGCTAGTGGCTTTGTATTTAAGAGTTTACGACAGAGTTTTATGGCCACCAAAAAAGTAATTTTATTAGGAGATAAAAACTCGTAAATTTACGGGGAAAAATTCATAGATTAACAAGGAGAAAACACCGAAGTTTTCCGTTTATCGGAGCCTAGCTTGAAGATGAAATATGTGGAGCATTTTGTGAAGCTTTATTTACGGATTATAGGTTTAAAACAAAGAGGTTCTGAACCTTTTGGCGACTCAAAATCAGATTATTGTCAGTGGAGCAGTCTTTCCGGGGTTCTGTGTCATTAAAGCGGACTTTCATATGTAAAATAAGGAGCTCAGAGACACGTTTGGGTGTAGAGGATCGCTGCAGCCTTTATTCTCCTTTTCATTCAAATAACCTGAAGTTCATCTGTCTCATTACGTCATCAACCTGTCATCCGATCACCAATGCGGAAGTAAACAGTGTTACATACGCCCACTGCTGCAGACGAAGCGTCCTGTCTGATCATTAAAAAACAAAGAGGAATGAAAATAGTCTGTTATATTAGCATTACAACGTTGAAAAAGGCAAAAAGTGCTGCTCCTCAGACGGAAGCATCACACAGACGTAGAGATCTTGTCTTTGGTGGAGGAAGAAAGGATTCAAGTGGACAGCTGCAGGGATACCCATGGCTTCGGGCTGCAGAGATCCTGCAAACCAACCATCAATAAATAAAACTGTAATGAATCGTAAATCAATCAAATGAGCCTCCAGACATTTGGAACATTATCAATAAACATTCAGCTCACCTGTTCAACTACGTTTAGTCGGACTGCTCTGCTGCTGCGCGGTGTTCACCTGCTGCTCTGCATGTTGCTCACTTCAAAAATAATCTCGTAAATTTACGAGTTTTTTTCTCTCTCGCGCAACATTGCGACTTTAATCTCGAAACTTTATTTCGACTTTTATCTCGACAAGACGAGTTTTTTCTCGAAACTTTGTGTCGAGTTTTTTCTCGTCAAAACGAGATTAAAGTCGACATGACGACTTTAATCTCGTCACGTTGGCCATAATTTTTTTCTCTCACCGTGGCCCTAAAACTCCGTCGTATTATTTAAACTTGTAAGTCAGTTGTAAGACATTTATAAATGCTAATTAATGTACTTACAAGCAGCTTAATAAAACATTACTAGTGCTTGTGTAGGGGCAGTGAAAATAAGCCACCCCTTGTTAATTATTTTATAATTGTTTAATTTTAAAACTGTTTCAAGTGTTGTGGATTCATTACAAATCGTGTAGTACTGTAAATGGCCAGCAGGTGGAAAGAGCGCTGTCGAGCAAGAATGCCGTCATGCGTATTTGATATATGCTGTTGTGTTTTTTTTATTGCATACCTAAAATTACTTTCTTGTAAAATAGCATAATGTGCAATAAAGTTGTTTAAAAAAAAAAAAAGAATGCCGTCATGCTGGAGCGCGCAGAGCAGCATGAGAGAGACGAAAGAGAAAAGAGACCGGAGGAGCGCTGAGAGTTCGTTTTCCTAGAAAAACACCCACCTGTATGAGCTGGCATACGCTGCTGTACTGAAAAGAACCAGTAAATAAACACACAAAATGTTCAGTGGTCTGCTGCTCATTTAAAGTGTGCGACAAAATTTGGTTGCCCGTAGAGGGACTTTTCCCGTGCCTCGTGGTGCTGAAAAGAGGGTGAGAGTCGGCAGAGCCATCAGAGCAGCATGGAGCTGGGGGACCTACAGAACCAGCTAGAAGAGGCACTGTTGCAGTTAAGAGTGGAAGAACTGCAAGAGGTATGTGCTCGAGCCAAAATCACAATGACCAAAAGGCACGTGTTATTTGGAATGATAATCAAAGTAGCTGAGGCAGCCATTGAGGAAGAGGAAGAAGAAGTCGCACATGAGTTTTTGATACGTCTAATTAACAGTGCAAAAGAAACTACAGAAAATGATAATAATGATGTACAGGCATTGGAGGAAAATACTTGTGAAGATGCAGCTGCACTGGCTAACCGGCAGGAGCAGTATTCTGCACTTCATTTAAGTTTTCAAAAGTCTTCAAGAAAGATTGAAGAGGAGATGAACAAACTGACACAAAGAGTTTTTAAAAATGCTGGTTCTTCTCTGCCTCAACCTCCAACCGCCTTTGTTACTCACTCACCTGAACTAACAATTAGGCGAGAGTTCAAAATTAATGAACAAATTGGAGAGAGGCCAGAAAGATAAACTTGTCATACTCTAATCTGATCCATCAGATAGAAATGGGACTAAAAAAAAAAAACACAGTGAGACTGAGATCATCGAAGCTGTTGTTCGAGCTGTCAGCCCAGGCCTAAGCCTCAGAGACATGTTAGAAATCAAAACAGATCTAACTCTACAACAACTACAGACAATTCTAAAAGGTCATTACAAAGAGGACAGTTCTGTCGATTTGTACCATCGCTTGATAAACATCACACAGGATAGCAATGAGTCACCACAAAATTTCATCTTTAGAGCAATAGAGCTAAAAGACTGACTGCTTGCATCCTCCAAAGAACGTGGTGCAGATGAGCATTACAGTTTTGATCTTGTTCAAAGGAAATTTCTCAGAGCTGTGTGGACTGGACTGATTAGCGATAATGAAAAGTATCAGCTCAAAAGTTGTCTAGATGACCCCAAAGTAACTGATGATGTTTTGATTGCAAAAACAAATGAAGCTGCCAGTATTGAGTGGGAAAGACAACAGAAATTTAAAAGAAACAGCAAGGAGCCTAAAGAAAGAGAGCTGAGAGCAGAAGCACAACCATTTAAAACCGCTGTAATGGATGCTATGGGAGTTCAAGAGAGACCCACTCCTACCTCCACAAAACCTAAAGTAACGCAACCTGCAGTGTCTCAGGCAGAAGGTGAACTGATTTCTGTAATCAAAGAATTAAGAGGAGAAATTGAAGAACTTATAACTCATATCAATGAACCACACAGAACTTTCTTCCAACAAAGAATTACAAGAAAACGTGGTTGTAAAATCTGCCAAGATCTCAATAGAGGAGGGCAGTGTGATCATTGCTTCAAATGTGGACAAAATGGTCACACATCCAGGGGATGTAGAAACAAGAAGATCTCCTCAGATCCTGCCGGAGAAATAAAAATGTCTGTCAGCACTGTCACTCCAATCTTAGAGTTACCTGCAGAAAAGGGTGATCAGAGCAAAGACCCTCAGGAGTGCTACCAGTTGATCATGGACAGTATCCAGCACCTAGAAATGAAGTTGGGTAAAGTGACGAATGAAGCTAAACAAGAAGAACTTCATGTCAACCTTCTCTCCCCAATGCAAAAGATAAAACTTGTCAACCTCATTGGGAAGAAACATCTAATCACCTGCTTCTTGGATGAAGTTGAAACAAAAGCTTTGTGGGACACGGGATCACAAGTGTGTCTCATAAGTGAAATATGGAGACAAGAAAATCTCCCACACGCAGTAGTAAGAAGTCTCACTGAAATTATTGGAGCAAATACACTGGAGGGGAGAGCAGTGAATAAGACCAAAATTCCATTTAGTGGCTGGGTTGAAGTTAAGTTTAGGCTGCCATCAGATAATCTTCCACAGTTAGAACTCTTAGTTCCAGTCTTGGTAACTGGTGAAGAGGAAGTTGGAGATGAGCCAATCATAGGGTTTAATGTGATCGAACAATTTCTGGAAAAAGGCATAAACTTGCCCCAGACAGTCATTGAAGCTGTTAGAGCAGCATTTTCCTTTGATTGTAGGACAACAGAAGTATTTCTTAAAATGATGAGAAGAGGGGACGACAATGTGGGCAATGGCATGGTTACAGTTGGCAAAAGTTACATCCATATTCCAGCTGGTCAGACAAAAGGGGTGAAGTGTAGAGCTAGAGCAGGGTTACTCCCAAACCAGGAGGATGTTCTTTTTGAGCCAAGCACTCATCCACTGCTTCCTGAGGGTTTGACAGTAGAACAGTGTGTTGTGAGTTTACGGAGAGGGTCATGCTCCTTCCTCACCATTCCAGTCACCAACTGGACAGCCCATGACATTAAACTTCCCCCAAAAGTCACTCTTGGTCAAACTGAGACAGTGAAACGGATCTACCCAGCTCAGACTGAACCAAAACAGATAAATCAATTTGAGAAAAAACAGGACGGCTGTTGAAGAAACCACTCTCCTTGGAACTGAAAATAGGAAGAATGAAAGTGAAAACAGAGCAAACATGGATACTGATGACCAGTGGGATCCTCCAGTTCCTTTAAGTCATTTATTTCCTACGCAAATAGAGCAGGTAAAACAGCTACTACGTGAAGAAAACAAGGCTTTTGCACGATATGAGCATGATGTTGGAACAATCCCCTCATTACAGCTAAAAATTCGCCTAAGTGATCCAACCCCGGTGGCACGAACATATGTGTCTGTACTGAAACCACTTCACAGAGAGGTGAAAGAATACTTAGAGGATCTGCTAAACAGAGGGTAGATAAAAAGATCTAAATCCCCATACTCAAGTCCTGTTGTGTGCGTACGAAAGAAGGATGGAAGTCTCCGTCTCTGCTGTGACTACAGGGAGCTAAATCGGAAGTCCATTCCTGATCGTCATCCGATACCTCGCATCCAAGACATGCTTAACAGTCTAATAGGAAGTTCTTGGTTCTCTGTTCTCAACCAGGGGAAAGCCTATCATCAGGGTTTCCTAGAAGAATCAAGTCGTCATCTAACCGCTTTCATCACACCTTGGGCTTTATATGAGTGGGTGAGAATACTTTTTGGGCTGTCATCTGCTCCAGCGGAATTCCAAAGGTCAATGGAAGAATTTTTGAGAGGTCTGCGAGATGATATTTGCTTACTATATCTGGACGACAACGTAGTCCACTCCAAGACATTTGAAGATCATCTTAACCAACTTAGGTGTCTGTTACGTCGTTATCAAAACCACGGAGTAAAATTGTCACCTAAGAAATGTGAAATATTTCGAAATCAGGTCAGATTCCTGGGAAGACTTGTAACAAAAGATGGCTACACAATGGATCCTGCAGACATTGCTCCAGTGGAGGCTTTGAAGGACAAGGTTCCAACCAATATTGGAGAGCTGAGGAAGCTGTTAGGAGGTGAGGAGGCGGATCGAGGGGAGTACCAGCGAGGAACAGAAGCAGCAGACTCTGAACCAGACAACAGAGAGGCGTCACAGACAGAGAAGAAGGACGAGGATGAACCAGAACTGGCAACAGATGCTCCAGCAGAGATTGACAAAACGCCTGACACAGAGAAAGAAGAGTCATCGCCCTCTTCTTCCAGTGACGATGAGGATCCTGACACACCACAGAGAGTGAAAAAGTATCCTTTTCGTAACAGAAAACCCAAAATGGTGTTTACATATCACCAATTGGGACAGCCTACATTTTCACATGCTTAGTGAATGTGATTTTTTGTTTGTTCTTTCTTAAGTAAAAGTTGTAAAAAGAGTTGTGATTTGAAAAAGTTGAGTTAATAGTTTTACAAAAACATGATTAAGTTTAAGTTTTGACATTGGTGCTCTCTCAACGAATAATGAGTCACAGATTAGAGCTACTGAAGTACACGAAGTAGAATGCAGACTTTTTTAAGGTTAAATTGCCTTACTCAGAGCAGATGCATATACCTGTTTGTTCGACAGATGTTGCAGTGGACAGTTGACGTGCACATCAACTACTGCTGCGACCATGTGGCATTAAGGAGAGATGCCGGCCATATGGACTATTGGATATCAGTATTGCGTCTGTGGCTTAACGTGACCTCTGACTCTTATGAAAGGACTGCTTTAGTGTAAAGTATGCTACTGTGTGGACTGATAACATCAGGAAAAATGTTTCTTATAATGTCGGGACGCCATTGAATTTTTGAGGGGAGAGTGTAGGGACAGTGAAAATAAGCCACTCCCTTGTTAATTATTTTATAATTGTTTAATTTTAAAACTGTTTCAAGTGTTGTGGATTCATTACAAATCGTGTAGTACTGTAAATGGCCAGCAGGTGGAACGAGCGGTGTCAAGCAAGAATGACGTCATGCTGGAGCGCGCAGAGCAGCATGAGAGAGACGAAAGAGAAAAGAGACCGGAGGAGCGCTGAGTTCGTTTTCCTAGAAAAACACCCACCTGTATGAGCTGGCATACGCTACTGTACTGAAAATAACCCGTAAATAAACACACGAAATGTTCAGTGGTCTGCTGCTCATTTAAAGTGTGCAACACTTGTTAATGTCTTCTAAATAGTTTATTAAGGACTGATCCAACATTTTTTTGAATAAGGAAAAAAGAGTTAATAGGAAAGACTAAAAAAGCTAGATCTCTCTTTGCCACAGTGAACTCGTATTTTCAATACTACAGATGCCACACTGACGTGTCAGACAATCTCAAGCATTCTTCCTTCACTTCCAAAAAATACTCATGAACAGCCTTAAGGGGAAAATCAATCCTTTCGAGTTTGCTTATCCAAAGGAGGTGGGGGAGTAGCGTTCCAAGCAAACACCCAACCTTTTTCTCCACCTAAACATTCTCCAGATCTATTTTGGCAGGGACAGATCTATCTCCAGATCGATTTTGGCTGCTTGCATTTAGGATCTTGTCTTGTTAAATCTGAACAAAAGCTTATGACTATAGGTGAGAGTAGGAGCAGACATTCACTTGTAAACCAAAACATTTGCCTTGATTATTACAGGATTACTTTGCTGCAACTGCTGCACCAATTCACCAGTCAGTCTTATGCTCCCTCCTTTCCTCATCTGTAATTAAAGCCTCCATGATACTCAAAATCCACTCCAATGCAAGTTGTTTTTTGGTTTTTTTCTTAACATGTTCTTGTAAGCTTTTTTGATGATGGACATTTATTAAGAAAGTCAAGCTCAAAACTGAATTTTTGATTACTATTTTATTCAAGTTGATGAGAATCAGGAGCAGATAATAAAATACAATTTGAAAAAGCTTGTAGTTGTTATGTAGAAGGTACAATTGACAGGCTACAAACTCTGCTCCGCTCATTTCTGATACATTTACTTGTGGATGGCAAGGTCCATGTAGTTCTTTGTTTTCCTTGTCAGAGCTGGCATCTGGCTCAAAACTGTATGATTGGATAAATTCAATGTTGCTCACCATTTTTGTTGCACCGATTGCGGTGTAAGGGGCTGTAAGCTAGCAGGAGAGTGTGTAAACAGATGGGTGAAGGGGAGGAGGGGGACAGACCTGCTCCACACCAAAGTTCTCACCCACAACTCACAGGTGAATTTCAAATAAACTATTGCTGCTTTTCATAGAAACTGTCCTTCGAAAACAACACAGGCTTATTGATTTTAACTGAAAACGATAATTATAAATAAAAAAGACCACTGGAAACACTTTAAAATACCTCAAAAGTTGACCACAGTACTTTAAACTCTTCTAGTTGAAGCCGGAGCTCTCTACTAACCTGAAAATGGTATACCACCCTTTTGTATGAATGTTATTATTTTTAAATAAGCATACTACTCCACCATGTACATCTGAGCTGAAGGTCAAAACTTACCAGTATCTCTCAACAACATAAGGGCTTTAGTATGAAGGTAATAAATATGTCAAAAAGAACGCACTTGTAGATTTGATTTGAGAACTTGTAATATAGAATCTGAATACTTGTGCATCAAAAATCTGCACCTGTGTGTAAAAATCTTCTGCTGTGAACTGACAAATTTCCAATTGTGTTCATTTAGAGTTACAACTTCAAATCTGTGATTACAACTGCTCAAATGTGCTTCTGCGTGTGCTCGAATCTGCTGCCGCAAATCACAGGTGCGCTACAACTGCGCTCTGAATTCTGACACATTCCTTGCGAGAAACTTGTGTCAAAAGTGATCTGTGTCCGATAATGGGACTAGGGGGGGGACGGAGGGTAAGAGGAGGCGGAGTCAACCAATCAGAGTGCTGGATTCTGAGAACTTGGACAAGTTAGAAAGATCTTCACAGATTCACACTTCCTGCTTCAATAACTCTTCTGATAAACGTTCAAATGTGACAGTACAATCATTTTGTATGAACACAGAGTGAACTAAAAATGCATTTCTACAGAAAAACTTAGTTTTCTCCTGCATTTTAATGAGAAATGATCTGTTCGTGCTTTAAATGCAGACATGCAGCTAGACGGCTGCGAACGGACAGGATCAGGAAGATGATCATCTTGACATCAGACGGCGAGGTCTATGCCCTCGCTCAGCGGAGGAAAGAAGAAGCGAGTATCCTGCTGACCGACGGCGGAGCATGCCTGTCGCTGAACCCAAACTATTTCTACCGAGGTGTTACTGTCAACTACACTTTCCTCTCTAGTATTCTTAACCCTACCAGGTAAAGGAGGAGGGTGATTTTCCATTTGATTCAGATCCGAGAGGACATTCCTCCTGATTACCCCTATCCTGATTTCACTGTCACTGTCCAAAGAAGTGAAGTCCAGCAGCAGAACAGCTAAGACCACAAAGACGACGCCTTTCAGCAACTACAAGAAGGTTGGGTATTTAGAACTGTTATTATCTTCATGTACACAAATCACAGTGAGGCTGAATAGCTCAACCAGAAGAGGTTGACCTTCTCATTCACCAGTGACATCTTATAAACTTTACAAAACCAACAAAAGTATATTAAAGCAAAACTTACCTCTTTCTTCTTGAACTCTGGCATATGTGTGTTTGTGTCTCTAACATTCAGCGTTATAATTTCCGTGCTTGACAGTGGAGGCGTTCCATGATCCTTAGCTTCAAGAGTAATTTTGTACTCCTTTGCTTTCTAAAACATTAAAAAAATTGAAATTCAGGACAGTCTAAGAGTGTAAGAACTACTGATTTAAAAAAAATGACTAATTGGGTTTACTTCATAATCAAAACATCCAGTGAAGTTAAGATGAACAGTTCTTTCATCAATCCATTTTGCCTGAATCTTGGGCACCGGTGGAGTCTGCTTAATCACAGTAATGTTGAATGTAGAGTTTTCAGTATTCTTCTCATCTATGTCTTGAGCAATCACTTGCACACCCAGAAATCCTTTCAAAAGAGAAACAGACAACTTTATTTTAGAAAACTGATCAATGGAACTAAAGTTAATGTTGCAGATTTCAATTATTTCCAAACCTTAGTTTGACGCAATGACATTTCATTATCAATAGCTGCATTTCTATTGACTATAAAATAACACAAACTGAATCTGTGATAATAAATTTCCCTAATGCAAGCACGACAATTTTGAAAAGACTTACATTTATCGGAAAAAGTTTTTGCACTTTGAGACGTCTAGAAATGTACATACAATATTTTGCAAAACTGCAATGGAAACACTGTTTTCAAATTAAATGAGTCATATGACCAAAAGTTGAGCATATCATGCAGAATTGCTGGATCACCAACCACGATTTCCTAAAATTGCTTCGTGCAAAGAGCTTAGCGCTCCATAGCCTGGTTAAGAAACCAACGTCACTGTTGTGGTTCCATGGCCGTGCCTCCTCAGTCACTACTCTACACCTGCTCCTCATCATCTCATCACCTGCAGCTCATCACAGAGACTATTTATTCTGGGATGGAACCTTCGGCAAATGTCAGATTATTGTGCATCATGAATTCCTGCCAGCCCGTTTACTTTCCTCCCCGCCAGTCTGCTCACCTGCCGGCCTGTTCTCCTCTCCTCCATTCATCCCCTCTGCCTCATAAAAATAAAACCTGTTCGCTACTGTTTTCACTCTTTTCATGTCAGCGATTGGATTCTGCAACACCCACCAGTTTCACAACAGTGTCCTTTGATAGATGGTGATGAGCGCATGTGTCGTGGCAAAAATTTGAACATATCTCCTATAAATCAAAGTATTTTTCACATCCATCACCATGTTTTTGAATGACTTATCGCAGGATTTGGTTTGTGTTTATTCGTGAAATTTACGATTTAATGGAAACATTGCAATTCTGCAACTGTGTTCTTTTGACAATTCTAGAATTTTGATAAAGTTTTGCGCATGTACGTAATGGAAATGCAGCTAATATGTATTTTAGGGCTGGGCGATACTGGGAATTTGGGTATCGATCCGATACCAAGTAATTACAGGGCCATACACAGATATCGATATCAATACTTTTTAGTGAAATGTTTGATAATAGAATAATTTTGGAAAGACACATTTTTTTGTTAATTAAGTGTATAATAAAACATAGGACAGGCTTTAACAGGCTTTCACCAAAAAATAATGTTTAACTAATTGTAAAAATCTGAAATGAACATGCATCAAATATAGAACATGTATATTAGTAATGGCATACGACAATAATAGTAAAGAAAAGCATTTTTAAAAAAGCTACTACAATGAAACAAAAATAAACAGCACCATAAAAGTTTATTTTTTACAATAAAGGCAGTAATAAAACTATAACAGATTTTTAAGGCCAGTTTACAAAAAAAAATAATAATAAACAAGATTTACGAGATTAAAGTGGAAGTTAGCATGCAGACCAGCAAGTGAGCTCCTTATTTTACATATGAAACTCCACTTTACTGACACCGAACCCCGGAAAGCGGCTCCACTGATAATAATCTGATTTTGAGTCGCCAAAAATCTCTTTGTTTTTTTTTTAAACCTATCCGGAAATAAAGTTTCACAAAATGCTCCACATATTTCATCTTCAAGCTAGGCTCCGATAAATGGAAAACTTTGGTGTTTTTCCTCGTTAATCTATGACTTTTTCCTCAAAAAAAATCTTAAATTTATTAGTTTTATCTCGTAAATGTACGACTTAAAATCGCGTAATTTAACAGTTAACTTTTCTTTCTCGTAAATTTACGACTTAGAGGTTTGTCTCAGCAACTTCGAAGGTTCATTTAGAAAATGTTTGCCTGTTTATCTCAGTTACTTCAGGGGTGCAGGTGGAGAGGTGCAGGTGAGGAGTTCTCGCTCCTAGGCTCCCAAAGATCACTTTGAATTTTGAACAGAACTTTGCCGCTCTGTTCAAAAAGTCTTAATTTGGAAGCAATAATTTGTGGACGACTGAAGCCCAAATGGCAGATAACACACGTCATCGTAAGAAAGACGCCGACGGTGAGCACGCCTTAATGAATGAACTGAGAGCACTCAATGACAAAATGGATAAAATGCAGACATGGATGGATATAAAAATAAACACCCTCCGGGGAAGCTTGGAAAAAATCATTTTTGACGGACAAGCTGCATTTAAAAGTGAGCTGGAGAAGGCGGTGAAGGAAGTGCGCAATAATCTGGATCTGGAAGTTTCAATTATGAGTTCCAGAATGGACGATATTGAAACTAAAATGAGGAACAGAGAAGTGCGGGGAAAATCTTTTGACCCAGACGTGTCACTGATTATTGTCGGGCTGCCTCAAACGGATGGAGAAAATCTCGAGGCTAAAGTGAAGGAGCTACTGCAGGATGGATTGCACTGTGACCCGGTGCCAACGCTGGTAGCCACGGAGCGCGTAAGGCAGAGAGGACGGCAACCAGGCCTGGTGAAGTGGTGGAGGATAAAGTGGCTGTTCTTCGTTTGAAGTCAAAGCTAAAAGATCATGGAAACTACAGGAGAGTTTATGTGTCATCTGCAAAGTCTCACGCGGAGAGACTCATGGAGACAAACTTGCGCACCCTTTTGCGTGAGATCCCGATGGCTAAAGACTACTATGTGGCTGGAAATGGGCGATTGATTAGCGGGCCCAAACGGCAAACAGTCCAGAGCAGCGTGGGGCAGGAGTGTGACGAGACAGTGCTCAGCCTGTAAGTACTGAATTTGTTTTAGTTCACTGGAATGTGAACGGCTGGACGCTGAATAACTGTGAACTAAGAGCACATATTCTCATGTCGCTAGAGCCTGATATTATTTCTTTAAATGAGACTCATCTATCCAATTTGATACCGGCGCTGGATGGCTTTACTTGGATTGGACACAATCGGATTGTGCACAGAAAAGCTGTTAAAGCATCTGGGGGTGTGGGAATATTTGTGAAAAATACTCTCTTGGACAGTTTTTCTTTGAGGATTGATAAAACCTATGATGGGATTCTGTCTTTACGTTTTGAACATGGTTTGTCACAATTTTCGTTTATAGTAATCTCATGCTACTTGTCCCCTGAAACCTCTACTTGGGGGCGCAATGCTGATCTTTTTTTTGCCCATTTACTTTCACTAATTTATGCATCTGATGCTGATTCTGTTTATATATGTGGAGACTTGAACAGTCGTATAGGATGCTTAAAAGATTTTGTGGATAAGGATGATATTCCCTCAAGAGTTGTGTAAGACACGGTATTAAACAATCATGGACACGCTTTTGTTGAATTTTTTAAAGACTCTAAATGTTGTATTTTGAATGGGAGGGTAAATCCAGAGAATGATTGCTTCACCTCTGTGTCTTTTAAGGGTAAAGCTGTGGTGGATTACATTGTCACCCTGCACACTGGTTTAAACGAGTGTGTTGAATTTAAAGTTCTCACCCCTCTGGAGCTGATAAAAAGCAACGAGTCTGATCTGATGAACCTCATTGATGACAGAAGTAAACTCCCTGATCATTCAGTTCTCTATTTGCGTCTTAAAACTATTGAAACAAATTTTTCAAATAATATGCAAGCTGGTTTACAAAATAAAAAGCCAATCAGAAAACTGCCTGTTCACTTTCTGGAGTCAGAAGTCTGTTGTGAGTCTCTATGTGGAATTGGTCTTCATCTGAGGGAAGGTAGACAAACACAGGACAATCTAAACCATTGCTATGGCTGGTTTTGTAATGTTTTGTATAAAGAATTGGATAAAAATAGACCAAAACAGAAATATAAAAGCAATAAAGGAATATGTAAAAGAAATCAACCTTACTGGAACAATGAACTGCAGAGTCTATGAGAAAAACTGTGTTTATCAGAGAAAAAGTATTTAAAATGCAAAGAAATGGTTCTGAAAAGAGAGCTTCTTTCTGTGTTTAAAAACTGTCAGAGTCATTTTGATAAGAAGTTAAAATTATTTAAAAGACGTTTCAGGAGGGGTAAAGCTCTTCAACTACAACTGCATTTGCAAAGTAATAAATCACAGTTATTTTGGAGTGAAATAAATAAACTAGGACCTAAAAGTAGAAGGCCAATTCCGCATGAGATTTTAACAGACTCTGGAGAATCTGTTTTTCTAACAGAGCAAGTGTTAAACAAGTGGGAGTCAGATTATAAGAACTTGTTTACCTGTAATAGTAGTTCCCACTTGTTTGATGACCAGTTTTTTCTGAATATGTGCAAATCCAAAAAACTGCTTGAAGACAACAGTTTTAAAATTTCTCTGAACTACTCTGACAAAATAAATCAAGATATTACAATTGAGGAACTTCTAAAAGTCATTGAGAAAACTAAACTTCATAAAGCTGCTGGTGTGGATGAACTATCAAACGAGGTTCTTAAGTGTCCCAAATTGTTAACTACTCTACATTGTCTCTTTAGATTTTGTTTTAAGAATAGCTTTATACCATCTATTTGGTATAAATCGATCATCAAGCCGATTCCAAAATCCCCTCAAGCAGACCCAAGAGTCCCTCTGAATTATAGAGGCATTAGCCTTCTGAGTACTGTGTATAAAGTGTTTTCTAGTATTCTAAATAATCGGTTATCTGAATACCTAGAAACAAACGAAGTCCTTGTAGAAGAGCAGAATGGATTCAGGAGAAATAGAGCATGTATTGACTATTTATGTTCTGTCCTCGGTGGTGAGAGCTAGACTGCAAGAAAGTAAAAGTACCTTTGTTTGTTTTGTGGATTTTAAAAAAGCATTTGACTCGATAGACAGAGATCTTCTTCAATATAAATTACTTATGTATGGTATTAATGGTCAATTTTATAAAGCAATTAAAGCTATGTACAAGGCTCCATTAGCCTGTGTACAGGTGAATGACCTAAAAACAGGATGGTTTTCCACACCATTTGGAGTTAAACAAGGAGATGTTCTTTCACCAACTCTTTTTTCTATCTATGTCAACGATTTAGCTCAAGAAATTAAGAAAACTAACTTTGATTGATAATTGGAACTTGAGCATATTACTTTATGCTGATGATATCATTTTGATAGCGGATGAGGAAATAAAATTACAAGGAATGTTAAATACAATGAATGACTGGTGTAACAAATGGAGACTCACTATCAATAGTGATAAAACACAAATCGTTCATTTTAGAAAGCCTTTAGTACCTCAAAGTAATTTTCTGTTTTATTTTGGTAAAACTACTCTTATGTATACTGATACCTATAAATATCTTGGTTTTGTTTTTCATAAAAATATGATGTTCTCAGAAGGGAAGCAGCTGTTATCAGATTCTGCTGGGAGGGCACTTGGTGCAGTGATAAATAAGATGGTTTGTCCTGAGTTGAGTTTTGACACGTTTAGTAAATTGTACGATGCCATGGTGGGATCTGCGTTATTTTATTCTGCAGGAGTCTGGGGTTATGAAGATGCTCCTGAGTGTGATAAGGCTCAATACAGGGCAATGAGATATTTTCTGGG
This sequence comes from Oryzias sinensis, assembly GCA_037389245.1. Taxonomy (NCBI): domain Eukaryota; kingdom Metazoa; phylum Chordata; class Actinopteri; order Beloniformes; family Adrianichthyidae; genus Oryzias; species Oryzias sinensis. The sequence goes on from CM074505.1 coordinate 63,376, forward strand.
TGTACACAGGTTCACCACTAAAGCCGCCATTGAGGGGGACATGGGGTGGGAACCTTGTGTGATCAAACAAAGAGCAGAAGTTCTCAGATTATGGAACCGGCTGGTGACTTTACCTGCAGAGAGACTTGCACGTAAAATATTTGATTGGGATAGAGCTCATATTTATCCCTGGTGTAATGATGTATTTAACATTCTGTCCTCTGTGAATCTACAATCATTATTTTTTAATTGTTTGAAATGTAAGATAGATAATGTTAAGGAAACTTTAGTTGGTTATTATGAAAAAGACTGGAAAATGAAACTGCTTCACAAACCAAAATTACGAACTTATTTGCAAATTAAGGACACATTTTCTGCTGAACCATATGTTATATATAACTTAAAAAGAGGACAAAGATCCTTATGTGCTCAACTCAGAGCAGGAGTGCTCCCCCTACAGGTGGAAGTAGGGCGTTTTAAAGGCATTCCTGAGGAGGAAAGACTCTGTGAGGTCTGTGAGCTGCGAGTGGTGGAGGATGAATTTCATTTTTTGTTTTATTGTCCTTTGTATGAGAAACAGAGACTTTGTATGTATCACGTTATAGAAAAGAAATGTCCTGATTTGTTTTGGTTATCAAAATTTTACGTTGGCTTTTTGAAAATGAAATCTTTTGTTTGGCAAATTTTGTGTCAAAAGCATGGACAATAAGAATGGACACTATGTATTCTGTTAGACTCTGAGTAGGGGGGTTATTGGTTATGGGATTCTTTTTTTTTGTGATGGGGATGTATCTTTATGTATTGTGTATTTTGTTTTGTTTTTCAGTGTCATATAAGCCCGTGTGGGCTGGGCACATTAGTGCATGACACTTAAATAAATAAATCAAAAATCAAACTTAAATTAAAAATTAAAAAACATTATTTTTTTGTAAACTGGCCCTCAAACTGTGTCGTATAAAACAACTAAGTCACTAAAAAAAAAAAAAAAAAAAAAAAAAAAAAAACAGAACTACTGTAATAAATTTTAGTTAAAGTCCCTTAGCTGTCACACATCTAGGGGTGTGAAAAGTGTTCTACGGATCTGACCCCTCCCCTGAGAGAGAAGACAGCTGCAGACACAGCCATTCTCACATATTTGTGTGCAAATATGTGTCTCTCTCTGCTCTCTGATGAAGCAGGCAAGGTAGGAGCAAGGTGTGATCTGCCAGATTGGGCAGTTTTCCACTCAAATTGGGTGGGTTTCTGCTAAAATTGGGAGGTTTGTTTTTCTTTTTTGTCCAATCAGGCAACATGGCAGACAGTGACACCATGCTTGCATAAACTTGAATGAGTCAATTCAAGCTCATTACTGTGCTTATTAAAGAAAAAAATGCAACAAAAGTATCAATTCATCACGCTTATATCAATACTTCCCCTTGGTGTTGATAATATCGATACTCAGATCAATCCGCCCGCCTATAGTGTGTTTTAGTTTCATTAGAATCCAACAACTAACTTTAGTAGTGTGTCTACTTCTGCTCACTCCTTTAAGTGAAACCCACCTTCCGCTTGGCTTTCACTTACTGTGAAAGTTTGGGGAAAATCAATAAACCTTGGTGGATTGTCGTTGATGTCTTTTACTTCCACATCAAATGCCAGCTCCTTGTCTATTTTTTGATTGGTGTCTGTGTCATACACATCAAAAATGACCTGTGGAATAAAGCACTCTGGTTAAATGCATTACAGCTACAATTAAAATGCTTTTAAATGTGCAGAGGGGCAATAAATTATTTAGTCAACCCCCCACTATGCAAGTTCTCCCATTTAAAAGATGAGAGAGGCCTATAATTTTCTTCATAGGTATACCTCAACTATGTGAGACAAAAGGAGAAAAAAAATTAGAAAATTATATTGTCTGATTTTTAAAGAATTTATTTGTAAATTATGGTGGGAAATAAGTATTTGGTCAATGACAAAAGTTTAACTCAAAACTTTGTTATACAGTGATCCCTTGATTATCGCGGGGGTTACGTTCCAAATAGAACCCGTGATAAGCAAAACCCGTGAAGTAGAAACCTTTATTTTTTTTACAATTATCATACAATGAAATTCACTATTATACATTGAAAAGAAAGAACAAACCATTTAACAGGCTAAATCAATTGTTTTTTTTAACAAATAAAAGTACTTTAGAAACGTTTTTTCAACAAATAACTTCTGTAGTGTGCTGTCAAATAATAATTTCAATCATCGATAAGAACAGAAGGCTTTAAATTGCGGAGATTAGCCCCGCCCACCGCGACCCGAGTCGATTAAACGGAGGAAAATTTAAAATGATTATGAAAAAAATAAAAAAGTACAGTGGGACAGATAGTGACTCCGGTCTTCTTTTTCACTGCTCTTCATACTGAGCCGCTGCATCCTCTGCAGCGTTTTTTCATTCTGAAGCCCGCGGTGCAGCTGCAGGTGTGTTTGTTTGGGAGAGGAACATAGTGATAGGCAGTTGTTGTCGCTCTTTTTTCTTCTTTGCTAAAGATCCTTATACACCGACATGCCACCATCGATTATGTTGGAGAACTGTAATGAACGGCTCATCAAAGGGTCCC